>JAQGBQ010000045.1:0-56317 GCA_034698485.1 Vertagopus arboreus
ATTACCAAAGAAATGACCAATCTGAGGATAAACTTGGTTTAGTCTCTTTCTGTCCAAGACAGAGTCCAAGCCCCCGACTGCATTATTATTGACCCGGGTTAGCAGAACGGCGTCCAGACGGTCTAGGTGTCGGGTAAAGTCCCAGAAGCAAGACCTTCGAGAGAACCCCCCGTCAATAAGCATGTTGAACCCGTTGACCCCAAAAAGAGCGGCGTCCCCTTGACCCCCTGGGAATACGTAGAGGGTGGGGCGAGAGAATCGGATATTGCCCACGATTTCTGAGGGTTCGAGGATTTCTTTGAGAGTAGCTGGGGTAGTTAGTTTCGAGATGTAGTCGACGAATGTGATGATGCCAGAGGAATGGGCTAGTAAGAGTTCAGGTGGATTCATACGCACTTGGCACAGTTTGGTAAATGACTCGCGACCCAGTCGGTCGTCCGTCCAGCCGTTCTCTTCGGCACAGTGCATGGACACACTAATGTCCCCTCGGTATGCCCCCAAAATCCGCGTCACCTCCGGCTCTTCCCATAATTCAACAAAGTCCGTGAACGAAAATGTCCCGTCCTGTTCAATACATTGCGTTAGACAATCCACAAATACATTTCCTCTCTAAATAACTTTATTACGGGTTTTGACTTTTGGAGACTAGACTCCGGAAAATGCGAGATTTAGGATCAGAACTATTCAGAACCGCATAAGTAACTCATTACCATTTAAGACTGGTAGCCCAGCAGAATTTCTAATGAGAAGTGAAAATGGGGAAACTTTTAAGAGAGAGTAAAAATGTCATAAAAATATAAGAAATGTGACAAGCAAAATAACTCTGCAGTCTCATTAAACGTAATTTATGGGGTGCTAAGTTCTCCACGTAGAAACTTGTACCTATAATACTTTCTTTTTTTCTATTCCTACCTAGCCTGAAAGAACACCTTTGGTTTCTTTTCTGATTTATTGGAATATTTTTCCCTGATCTTTTTATATTTTTGGATGAGAATATTTAGTTTCAGAGTCGTACTTGGAGTATCCATGAGCCAGTGCCTTGGAAAGTGTAGCCGGCATGGATGATGTGTCGATGTCGCGTGAAGCTGGAGAGGAGGTTCTTCATGCATTGCAGCAATGTGTTCACCTGACAGTGAATCAACACTTCCACCACCAAATTCTCAGAAGCCCACTGCACCAACTTCTCACCTGCACAAACATCAATTAAAAATTATAATTAGAAAATAAACTTTGCAATGATTTTTAGAAAAATATTCTACAAAAAATAGCCCTTTTATAAAACGACCTATTTTTTAAATTGTTTGAGATTTCTGGACTAAACCCTAGTTTTTCGGTTGGTATTATTATGTCGAAAACAGATTTTGAAATGAATAGAAGAATATAATATATAATATATATAGTGTATGGAATGTTCGTAGAAGTTCCTGGACAATCCATTGCTGGAAATTGAAAAATTCCAGAGCTTTAGATGTTTATATGAAAAAGTTTTGATGGAAGTTGTATATTGTCACATTGATGTCAATGTCCAGAGCTGATGGTCACTCCGAATTCCCGAGCTCTAAACCGTATTTCCTTTGAAAAGCTATACAAAGAATAAAAGACTGACATTTCCATTCTATTTCGACTTGATCGTTTAGTTAGAAAAGAGTCACAGCAATATTATATTATTGCTTTACATTTCAAAACAACCTTGGAATTGATCTTAAGCGAATTCGAATTTAAAACAAAAATCAACATAAATTTTAATTTCAAAGCATTGTTACACATTTTTAAAACATGATTACAGAATTCTAATCTGTTTGGGAGGAAAGTTTGTGAAGTGGGGGGATACAAAGGGTATTGTCATCCTGTCACTAGTCACCTGTCAACTTCAGTTACGATTTCTATATGGACAATGACAAAACCATTAGGGGGCAACATAACACCTTTCCAAAACTTGAATCCAATTGACTTGTGCAATAGACTAGTCAAGGACGAAAAGTCTACGTCGTAATACATTTAGTAAATATGCATAAGTATTTAGGTATAAGCCACAGTCTCAGTCGAATTAATGCTTTCTCTCCTCTAATCGTAAGAATCGCTACACTAAAGTCTATCTGAAAATGTTGTTTCTCCCTTGCGAGCTGAAACATTAGCTGTTCATGTGGAAGATAAGCCTGCCTCACTAGACATGTTGACCTACATATATATATATTCAAGTGTTTGAAAATGTCAAAGGTTACCATTTCGGGCTTCATCCCCCTCTGGAGCAGCGTTGGCAAGGTTGAGTAACTCACAGCTTAAGTCCACATGGGTTGAATCAACGTCCCATGATCTAAGTCCTGTAATCAGTCAAAAAATAAACTTGTTGTCAACAACATTATACATTATAAAAGAAGCAACCGGTTAAAAAACATCTAAAGATTATATTCATCTAATTCATTTTAAATTGGCTTTCAGGCATTTTACATATGAAGAGTATGCAGCAAAAAAAATATTTTGGAATGATATGTAGTTTTGTACAGTGTACATGGTCATTAAATTTTAATGATGCTTATCCCGTTTCCAAAAACGAGCTACTACCCACGGAATACATATATATATATTATGCCAAATAAACCATTACCAACGGATATAGACAAGTATCGTCACAAATAACCAATTACAATTGTAATTCAAATTAAGTTATTTGCAATTTATAATTCCATTAAATTTTTTGTTGAAAAATGCTATTTTATGGTTGATTTTTTTTACAATTTTAGAGCTTAAATTTATAAAATTGTCAGTTATTTATTATTATAAGCATTAATTTTCAAGTTGTTTTAAAAAATCATCTTCTAGTCTTGTACATATGTATATATCAGTGCAAGAAATTTGTAATTGAACTATGAATTAGACGGAACAGTCACTATATTAGAGGACACCAGACGGACGGACAGACAGAATGGTAATTCACATTAAGTATCTATGATACTTAACAACAATACTTTATAGTGTAATACTTGGGAAGAATATTAAACATAGGATGAAGAAGGACTGAGTGGCTCAAACTTGTTCTAATAGAATAATAATAATACTACTACTACTACCCGGGCTTTGTTCATTGCCCGAATATATAAAAAAAAACTTGGAGGAGGATATTTATTTTGATGGGCTGAATTTATTAAAAGGATGGAATCCTCAAAAATTCCGAGCAGGCAGAAAACAATGCTCTCCAGCTATTCTTATTATGACATTACTATTTTTATTCGGCTTCTTTCTCCTCTAGCACAATATCCCACCTAGATATCTTCTAACTCTAACTACATAATATTCTTGTCATGTTCCACTAACCATAAGACATTATACGACTTTTGTAGTAAAGAAGAACAAATAAATTAATATAAAACAACCTAGCTGTTTATATATTATCATTTCATTCCAGCTATTTCATATTTTGAGTGGTTATTGTCATTTGAGCAAGCAGCTCAAAGTAGTTTTCAAGTGTCATCTGAAATCTTTTGAAATAATCGACGAGCAAGGATTCAATTCAATTTATATTTCTTTGATGCTGAAATCAAATTTTTAAAGCTGGTTTGAAATTATGTTTTTAGTATGAAAAATATGTTTTTTCCTGTACTAAATGTACATATTTCCTATGAGGAATAATCGATAGATAGGTTTAGAAATACGATAAGGTATTAAATTGTTGATGGATAAGCTTCTCACTCAGCGAGCTAAGTGATTGATGGATCTATAAAACAATAATCCCCGACTTTCAGATAAAGTGAGTGATGACTGAGGGCTGTAAGCTAATATTTTGTCAGGCTTGAACAGACTCCACCAATAAATCGAGCAAAATAATCATTATTTTTGCAATTTTTTCTCCCAAGTTGTTTGTGAACAGCCCAATATGTATATTATAGAGAGAGTGATAAGAGTGCAAAGCCCATTTGCCTCTCGATTTCCACTTGCTTTTAGTGTGTTTTTGCCATCAGCCTACAAACACACTTATCTACTGATAACCTCCATTCCTATCCTAACGTCTACAACTCTGCATCTGTTCTCGAAAAAGGGAAGAGAAGTAAAAATGTCCATGAGTCTAATAAATATTCTGCAAAATATCGACCCTGGAGTAGAATAAATACACAGCCATTGTAAATGAAAATGCCAGACGGTTCTAGTACTAAAGCCCCTCAAGGGTCGCACTTATTTTGATGAGCAAAGTCAAACAACGAGAACAAAACAAATAAATTGTTATAATAGTACAAAAAATTTAAAAGGCTGCTACATCTATAATTTATTTATAATTTACACACACAACTTATGGAATATGACATAGTTTTAAAAAGTATGGAAATGGATGCAAATGACGTGAATTGATCTACCGAAAAGAAAACTCTATATAGATATTATTTAATTCCCATTTTCGGGCTGTCCTTGGAATAAAAGAGACGAATTTGAATATTCAAATATATAAAGACTCGGTGCTTTTGGCTTTGGATTGACTTGGCAAAATCCCATCCTTCCTCTTATAATTCATATGGCTCTATATATATGCAATATCCTACGCAATAATTTGGTTTTCCATGAAAGGAATCCATAGAAAGAAATATTATGAATACTGTAAAACTATTGCGGATACACGGGACGTATTGAACAAGAATTGTATTTTTTTGGGTCTCGAGCCTCGGTTTTTGTATTTTTAATTTAATTCATGGGAGAAAGTACAAGCCTTAGCAGATGTTTGTCGTAAAAATCATTAGTTATTCTATTAAAATTATCAAAACAGTAAATACAAAATAAATTTTTTGATTCGAAAAAAACAATTAGATTTATTTTGAGGTTTTTCGACAAGTATGCCACGTAGTAATAAGAAAATACTTTCTTAATGGAATTCCAGCCTAGGGTAACTAGTTTGCTATTTTTATGCATTCATTTTAAGGAATTCCCCTAAAAAGTGACCTCCTTAGAGCTCCATCGTAGTTGGTTGGTGTAATTAGTGAAATTAGTAGTAGGAAATGATTAAGACGTGGGAGCTCGTTAGACCAACATGTTAGACGATGAAAGATTGCACAGCTTCCGAAACTTCTGACCAGAAAATAGTCATTAGTAGTAGCTGTAGTAGTAATTTCTACTAATTATAATTGAGCTTCACAACACTCAAGATTACATTTTCCATACATTTCGAAAATTCCCAACGCATTACAGAAATTACAAATTATAAATAGGCACTGAGAAGGAATGGAAACTAATTTCCACCCACTATATTATTTCAGAAAATGCAGTCCTAGTCTAAAAATGAACAGAGTCTTATCAATCATATCCCTTCGTTTAAAAGCGCTCGAAAATAGTTCGTTTTCCAAGGAATTATTGAGGTCAAATAGACAGACTTTCCATTATTCCGGATAATTAACCTAGACCCTGGAATCGGAGCTAGCTAGGCAGTACGATCCATCATACCCTAGAATATTTGATTACTTAATGTCTAGGCACCTTTTTTTACAAAGTTTTCCATAAAATGATTAAATTCGAAGTAAAAAGAATTGTGTTTTGGAAGCACAATTTCGTTAAAAAAAGTTACTTTCTCCTACAAACCGTAGGAACAAATTTTTATATATGTAATTATGTTCTTTATAATTGTAGTTATTTACTCCATACGTTTTGTTGCTTCAAACCGCAAACACTAACTTTAAGTTCCTACTTTGCAGAAAACAGAATAGTAAACACCTTCTATCGAATACTAGCGATTCATCATTGTCATAAATCATTAAGAAAAGCAACATGACTAAATGCCATGTTCGATATTTAATATTTGTATAAATAATTCCGACGCAGAGTCACTTAATCCAACAATCTAAACCATGAAACTTAATCCAATAATTTTTTTAGGTTCCGCAAAATTTACCTTTTGCTTGATCTTATTTCACTCCCACGAAGCTACGTTTCTTGACATTTCTCCATGTTTTTGGCCACAAAAAGAAATGCTAGATTGACATATGAGAAGTTAGCGTGTTGAGGGCCATAATAACATAACAGTAGTAATTGTAGAAATATATAAAAGATAATCACGGGTTATATTTCAGATGGATAAATACCAACAAATACAAATGTTATGGTCAGTAATAATAATGGAGAAAGAAATGCGATCTACTACTATGTACTACAATGTCATGTCAGCCTTGAGCAGCTCACCTTTAAGTTTGCTAATAGTAATAGTACAAGGACGATGAGACGAGAGATATTATTCGAGTGGTTTCGATTTACTCCAAATTACTACTACTACGAATTGAATGTGGCAGGATCAGGTAGCTCTGGAAATGTTTAAATGAGACAAGGACACGAAACAAGAGACTTCAAGATATTAATTCCCATTAGATTATTAGATAGACAGCAAATCAATTCAAGTCCAAATGAACATCTCAAATATTACTTTCATCATCATTAACCGAATAGTTCTAAATAATTTCGCTTCTCTTTTTCTCATAAAATTGATCAAACATTCCCAGCTCCTAATTACTAATTAGTAGTTAGATTTTGACATGGCAAGAGGTGAGCAGTTCGGGTCGTTCGTGGAATTTGCATCTATTTTCCCCGAATTTGGTCTCAAATTGGATGATGTTGGCTACATTTAATCTTACATTGTATCTAGAGCTTGTTCATCATAAAAGACAAAGACTAACGAAAAAATACTTCAAACCTGCAACTTTAATCTAATGTAAATCTCTGAATTCAGCAAAATTGCAAAAACCCCAGCTACATATATATATACATATTTCCTTTGAACACAACCACATTAGTTTGTGAAACTAAAAAGTACCCCGAGGATATTTTAATAATAGTATCTGAATTTTGTCAAAGCTTATGTATATAGTGACAGGGTTTTAAATTAGAATGACATTTCTACCTTGCCCACATATCATGCATTTGCTACGAGTTCACTCCAAATTTGCGTCATAACTCCTAGAAAGCTGTATTTGTTTGTAGATTTTGAAATATATATACCTAGGCTTTGGCTTAATGAGGAAGGCAGAAAATGTAAACTCTGGCTATGCACAACATCATTAATTCAAATCCCGAGTGAGGTAGGAGTTGAAACAGTGCTTTTAAAATGGATGAAGGTGGTTTACAAAAAGAGAGAGTCAATTTGTGGAAACTCCAAACTGCCGGCTTTATACCGGCTCTCGCAAATTGCACAAATGACACACAGCAAGTTTAGGAAACTGTCCAATTATCGATGAGAGTAGTTTGGACGGATGTCGTTTAGTTTGGACGAGATCAAAGACTCGGTTTATTTTGCAGCCCTTTCCAAATGACAACCAATCCTGCTCTTTTAAACCGATTCCAGGAAATTGAGATAACGAAGCTCTTTGCATTCAAAATACATTTTACTTCCAGACTAAACTCCGAACCTCCTACGACGAGTTTCGAAAATGCCAATTTCAGCTATTAAATTCCATGCCACTGAATTCCACCCTATCTATTCCAATTCGCTGAATTTATGAAGTACTTTTGAACGAAAATTTCATCTCATATTATATCTTGGCTATGAGTTATTATTAACTTTTTTTTTCTGCCTCTTTGATAATAGATAAAGTTCTGGAATTGACATACATAAGAATTTCAAGGACAATAATAAGTTCAACTGAAAACTTCAAACACGGAAATACTTTTTGTTTTGATACATTAACAAAAATTACATATAAACATTCATTTTGTGCGTCTATTCGCATTGACCATAATCATAATATTTTTTTGTCCATTAAAAAATAGTTAGTCCGTTATGTTTCTAAAGACGCTTATAATTTGTTCATTATTTAGCGTATTAATATTATTTGTGGAAATCTCACAAGAGGTTAGTCTTAATCACATGTCACTATCTCAGATCCATAGACACCGAAAACATAGACAAGCCCAACTAATACAACCAATCGTTGAAGAGGAAGAGACGGAAATCCTTGATCAAAATGAGGATTACAGATACCATAGAGCATTTGAATTCGAATCTGAAAGCAGAAAGATTGAAGAAACAACAGCAAAGCCCCGACGGGCTTGTAAAATGACATCAATAACGAAACCTGCAGAGACCAAAAAAGGTCGATTTTTCGAAGGGATTAGTAGTGGTAGTAGTAGTGCTGAATATGATGAATACGACGAGGAGGATATCGAAGTTGACCATGGCGAAGGAAGACCTGATATCGAAGTTGACCATGGGGAAGGAAGGCCTGGCCAGGAACATAAGAATGGGGTTGACATGATGCCAGAAGGAGAAGAGCTAGAGGAACCAATAGGTTGCCATTTTAAAGCAATTTTAAAACAAAATTTTGAAACGAAAGTTCAGATTGTATGATTTTTTTTTTAATTTTTAGGTTATGAAGAGGAAATCGAAAGGGCATCAAAAGTCAATGAAACAGAGTTCAGTAATAGCGAGAAAATAGATCCAGAATGGTACAATGACAGGGATAGCAAATCGGGAGTCCCTTTTTGGTATCAAAAATGGCCCTATCTCATGCCTATTCAAATCGACAAAAAATTTGGTATTTTAAATAAAAAATATATGTTCTTTTATTGAAGCGTTAACACGAGTTTTATTATAAAGGTCCAGTTACTGTCCGCCGAATCAAAGCAGCCCTGTGGCACCTCTACATTGCCATGGACAAATGCTTTAAATTCACAATTATCGACCCTAACTGCAAAGTTAAAGGGACCAAGACCAAATGGTATGTCAGAATAAAACGCGCTGCACCAAAAGACAGCATCTTTTGTGCAAGTGCCGTTGGAAAACAAAAAAATGGACAAGTTAGAACAAAACATATTTAGTACAAGTTTTTTTTAAATCTAACGACAAATGATGATTAATTAAATTGTTTTTTGTTCTTCTCAGTCAATTGTAATGCAATGGTACTGCGATGTATTTCCAATAATTCACGAAGTAATGCATACATTAGGATTTTATCACGAGGTACCACCTAACCTAACCAAACCAACCCTCCTAGAGGCCACTTCCACTTATAAGTTACACTGATTCCACTTATAATGTCGTTTTTTTAGCACACCCGCTCCGATCGGGACCAATATGTGACTGTTGACTATGCCCGTATGAAAAAGAACAACGTTTCCGCCGATACACGTAAAACGCTGCTTACAATATTGACGTATCTTATCATAATTATCATACGAGGTTTTTTTTAAAAAATATTTTAGAATTTCAATACGCAATTGATAAAAATCAAAAGGACTACGTAGGCTTCTATGACTTTGACAGCATTATGCACTACGGATTCACCGAGTATTTCAAACCAAAGGTACATATTAGATTCAGCCAATTCAAATACAAATTTGAAATTATTTAAATGATTTACAGAAAAACAAAGTGCCGAAAGGGATTCATGTTGGCCATGTTAATCATTTATCAAAGGGAGATATCCAGAGACTGAAATTAGCTTATCCATGCAACAAAGCTCCAAAACGCTAACAGTTAATTCTATTTAAAGACATTGTTTTTAAATATAATAAAAATAAGTTACACATAATGTTTTTTGCATACTTATATCTAACGAATAGAATTAGCAACAAAGAGCTAAGTCAAAAGGCTGAGGAATTTAAAATAAGCTAAAGGGTAGAAAAGAGCGTCTGTAATTTTGATCGGACTCTACAAGAATGTCGGTGAAAAGTTAAAAAGCTGTGTAGATTTTAATCAGAAATTTGTTCGATTAATTTAAACGTAGTAGGTGGATGTAGAGTCGGGAGTGATTGTTCACGAGGTGAATGTTTTTGCATGCTCCACTGCCTCTCTCAACCTTTACTACACATTGACTCATCAGTTCACTTTTACAACAAGTAAAATACCAAAAAATCAGACAAAATCCAACAATAAAAGATACACGTTTTTTTCTAGCCATAGTTGCCAAAATTGGCAACATTATCATTCCGTATTATGAGAACGAGTACATTAGACTGTTCTGTTTTTATTACAAAATGCGGCTAGCCATTATCATCAAGGCACGACTAAGAGCCACTAAAAGCTCAAAGATAGAATAGGCTTATCTTTCATTAATTTTTACTCCCGTTACATTAACTCTATCCGTATGTTTTCCTTTTTGTAGAAGTAGTATTAATGCAATAGTGGTGAATGAATGAAATTTTCATAAGATAAGATCTTATCTGGCCGAGTTAAAACTCCCTACTGACATGAACTACTCGCTGCTAATTTAATTGCTAACTCAACCTTCGGAATTTCAATGGGAAAAGTCTAAAGTATACAGTGTAGTTAGATTGTGACATATTTTTGTTGGAGTTATAACACTCGAGTGTCATTTCTGTGTCAGTTCAAGTGTCAATTAACATTCGTAATAGGATTAGAATATGAAAACGTAATCAGCTTATTATAGATGAGTGGTTTTCACTTTCAGTTTCATAAACTAATCTCTAGAAAAGGCTGTTTTAAAAGATTATATTTATATGACTTTTGTCAACATTCTGTCATCTCTTATTATTACCTAAACAAACAATTTTAACGCATCTTTATCTTACACGGAAAATTATTCAATTCTGCATATTTTACAGCTTTTATAAGTTCATCCGGAAAGAAGTGTTTTTAACTAAATGTGGCCCTTTAAACCGTAGATTATTTGCAAGTGGATTTAGATTTGGAAAGGGCAAGTAGTGGCACTCAAGGAGACAATAATCGTTGAATAGAGGTTAACTTGGAAGAAGGCAAATGGGATAATGCGATTTGGATAAAGAAAATAGAGCTCACAAAAAAAGATTCTTGGGTCGCATTTATACCAAAAACAGTAAAAGACTTCGATGTTTTGGAACCTTGTTGAAAGGACGTGAATTGCCAAATTCTGTCTCCTAACACTTTTTTTCATCCTTCTTGGTTTCTCTATTGAATATAATCTAGGACCATAAGAAAGCTAGACTGCACACCTTTTATTCTTATGGCACATTATTATCATGGTCACAATTCCCAAAATCCACCACCACTTTTGTCCTTTATTTGAACACTTTTAGTAGTCACAGTTCTCAGACTTTAAATCCTAAAAGTCTAAAAGGCATCCGTAATAAGGACATTGAGAGAGAAGTGCTTAACTGGATGGACGGATGCACTTTTATTGCTCCCCATTTCAGAAATTGGATAAGCCAATGTTGAGTGTGCAAAAAAATCCTACTTTTTTTTTCTTTTGTATTTTAAAGTTTATGAGATTAAATGGAAGCTATTGAATTAAACTAATTGAGGATTCATTCTAAGAAATACAAATAGCTTGATAAACAAAGCAATGCTATTTATTCTTGTTTTAGCATAATAGCTCAGGGACAATAATTGACTAAACCAGTTTGGACTCAATCGTCCCATGTCTCAAATCCGCACCCTCAATTCTTTCGTGTCTTCATTAACTCTGTCTGGAAAATCTAGGCTCATTTAATCCTATGAGTTTGCCAAATGCATTTCATCATAGTAAGTAGCTACCTGATATTATTCTCTTTTAAAAATGCAGAAATATGTTCATGATGGTGGCAGTTCTGCTGGCTAAGATTTCCCACGTGTTCTAAAAGCAAAATTAGTCTCGGTGTTCTTTTTTTGTTAAACATTGTTGAAGATGAATCACTTTAAGACGAAGATCCATTTTTTCTGATGCTTTTTTTCCAAAGTTTAATGAATCCTTCCTTTCTATTTCTTCCAGTACGTTTCTTCTAAAAACATCTCGACTCGTACATTTCATTCCAAATGCGTTTCTACCTTAAGTGTTTAGACCTTCTTCTTTTGACTAGGGCTAAAATATTATGTAACTGAGGCTCATAAAGTTCATTCGGTGTAATTTAAGGGTTTGTAGTTGCGGTATGTAGTGTGTTGCTTCTTCTGGTTTGGAGAACAGGAGTTCCTATTTATGAGTTGAACGAGTTGAATAAATAATGGAGGATTATCCCAAGAAACCAAAACAGGGGAGTTAAGGTTGTAGTTGCAATTCACTGTAAATTGAAATAGCACAAGCCATTACACCCTCCTCGTGAGATTCGAATTGAAAATGCAGCCGAGGAAACATCTCCTACGAAATTCAACAACATGCCAAACTCATGTCACATCTTATCAATAATTTCACACTGTTGCCGTTCATACTGACATATATTCTTGGATAGACTTTATTTCCTAAATATTCTTTAAAGAAACAAAACAATTCAGATGCTAGTTTTCTACGTTGTTTAGTCTAAAAAAGTATAAAGCTTTTAATTTAAGCCCGATTATCAGATTTTTATTGCTTTATAGTAGGGTTGGCAAGTAAAATTTCAAGTGAAAAATGAAAAGTGAAAATTCATGAAAATTCATACCCCTAAATTTGTTGAAAAATTAGAAATACAATGAAATTTCATACGTTTAAACTTGTTGAAAAATGAAACATTGAAAAAACGATCCAGGCTGTTTTTCACTATTTTTCACTATTTTTCAATTTTTTATACATCCTTGAAAAATAGCCTCTGTATTTTCCCAATTTTCCATTTTTCATGAAAAATTGCACGAAAATTTAAAAATTGCCAACCCTACTTTATAGCCTGTAAAATTAAAGTTTATATACTAGTGTAAATACTATGTAATGACAAAAACCGCAAAACTCGGACTCCTAGTAATCATTAGTTAAACTGTTTTTCATTATAAAATACTTGGAAATGTAATAGACAAAAAAGTTGAAAGCGGATAGATTTTCTTTAGTTTTGTCCAAGTGACCGCTAACATTGTGAATGAAATAAAGACCACAGAGAATTGAATGGGAATTGACATCCACAACAAGAACAACGATGAGGATTTGAGTTATAAAATGAGGCGATTAAAATACTTCATAGAAAGAGGATGAAATTTGCATTTGTCACCAGAAACTGCAGCTGACAGTTGGCAATAAAATGAATAAAATCATCATGACATGCATCCACATTGCAAATCATTTCCAAAAAGATTTGCAGTCTGTCAAAAGCCGAAAGGAATTAAATGATTTAAACCCGTGATGGATTCCCATCATTCTTCCTTTATTCCCCTTAAAATTTAATTTGGCCTTTGCATGCATGCCCAGTGATCTTCAATGCGTTCAAATCTAATTAATCATTAAATATATTTAGTAATGACTAAACACTTTGGAATTTTGTCACACCGTTACTCCAACGTTTTTTGTTTGTCGTTTTTAGCAGCAAATAGATTTAGTGGTATGGAATGATGACACGAATCCTAATTTTAGTTTTTTTATGACTTTTATTTGATAGAGAGGTAGCTTACTAGTTTTTGTCAAATTTGAGTCAGACATGCTAAGTTGACTCATTTTAAGTTCCGTGAGCGAGATGATGAGTCAGTTCATGAGGATTTTTTTTACAGAATTTTACAGTTTCGTGTACCCAAAGTTAGTTTAAAATAGATGCAGTTTGTTGGTATTATTAGCAAATGAACTTTTAATGGACATTTGATAAAAAAAATAGTGGAAATATAAAACTTCAACTGCATTTTAATAATGACTTTTTAAAGATGAACAATGAAAAGACTATGAAAAGATTCAGGTTAGTTATAAAAGTACAAATTAAAATTAAAAGTTCTTCCTAAAACGATTAAAAAATGTTTTTAGAGTGGGTAGTATCAGTCTGGTTAATTATTCTTTAGTCGGCATCCGAAAAAAATGAATTTTTACTTTTAAAATTAATTTTACTTTGTTAAAATTATTCCGAAATTAGAAACAAAGTTAGTCCAACTTTCTAAACTATAAGCTAGAATGGTATTTGAATAAAGTTGATGTAAATTCAAGTAGAAATGTTTCATTTTAAATTAGAAAATTATTCATAAGAGTGGCTGCTTATGAGCCAACATTTGTCGAAAACCTTGTGTTGTATTGAAACCGGCTTATTTTTCTCTTTTTCTAGCCGTTTTATTCGGTCGGACAGAGAGTCGGGTGGTCGTGTTCGGTTGGATGGAGTGGACATAGGCAACATGTCATCTGGGGAGGTCGTAAAACTGAACATAGTAGTAAGGACCACCCCCACTCATAAAAATATTAAAAAATGGGCTAATAATCCCTTTGGATGGTTCATATAAAAATAATAAAGGCCGGGTAGTTTGCTTTGGATTTGTTGGTGTGAGGCTCCGACATCTGCAATGCGGCATATAGCCAACATGAGTTCATGAGTATATAAGACACAATAGGAAAGGCAGTTGCAAAACAGCCTAAGAAGAAGCTAACCTACTTGAATATCCACTTTCACTCTCTTCCAGAGTGTGCAAAAATTTCTAAACTAAATTTACTAAATCCTGAGGCAAGAAACTTAAGAAAAACTCCGCTTTACAACAATGGAATACAAATTCAGACGATTTATCTAATAACTCCACTACCCGCTTCTATACTCTCTCTAATGTCACCCGGGTTTTTTATTACTCAGTCTACCATTCTCTAACCTAATCTTCTCCCTTTCAAAGTTTAATGATTTACGAGTCCAGCAGGTCAAACCACAACCTATTGTAGCCAATCGATTTACGACCGATTTTAATAGAAGAAAACCCAGCAGAAATTTTGCACATTCCGAGGGGGTAATTGTTTGCATAAAACTTGAAGGTGTCTAGTTTCCCGTCCATTGTTTCTATTATTTACTATAGGTTTTTGAATGTTTGTCTTTGAAACTAAAGTTTCTTCTTCCTCCGGACAAGGATTAAACAAACAAAGGAGGTAATTGAGTTTTTGATCTTTTAATTCCCAATTGAAATCCGCACTTGTTCATTTGTACAGGAAGTTGTTTGGTTGTCGTTGTCGGGTGTAAACCCCCGAAATGATTAATTTCAACCTCCCTTGGGCTAAGTTAACAAAAGTCTTAACTCCTATTTACATAATACAAACTTTATTTTCACCCTGGAAGCATGGAAATGGATTAAGTTGTTAATAACATTCTATTCAGATTCAACAACGACAATAAAACTTGTCCTCGAAAAGTGTACCGAGTTTGTGTCAATGTCTTGCGAAATTCCCACGAGGGGATTCTAAGAGTTCAATTAAACATTCTGATATATAAACAAAAAAGTGACGTAGATTTTTACACCAAAATTACCCAAAAATTGTAGGATTTTTTATGAAAGGTCTTGAATTTTTCGGGGAAAATATCCGAAACTTTTTTTCTTTCTTTTTTTGGGAAAGACTGTAGAATGATTACATTATCTCACGAACGATCGGTGGTGATAGTGAGAATAGTTTGGGCAGATTATTATGTGTTTATAGCATTCGCTGCTGTTGGGTGTGCATTAGTCTAGATTTGCTTGCCAAAGATTAGTCCGCAATTTCCATTTCGGAGTTGGCCTCCTTTTGAATTACTAGGATTAGTAGGAGCTGGAATGAAGAAGTTTAGGAGTTTTTTTTAAATTGCCTTAATAAAACACATACAGCCAGCTAACATGCAAGGACACACATGTACGCAGTCCTCAAAGCTATATTAAATAGGCTTATTTGAAACCAGATTTTATTCTTAATTCCGATGCTTTCTAAGTTAATTAGACGGGATGTGGATGGATACAATTAAACTGATTGGGAGTGAACATTAATTAATTTCACTGGAGGAAACCAGCCTTGCCCATTTCTGGCACCATGTGTAGTTCAAAATATTAAAACGTCATAAAATAGTAAAATCACGCCCAAACTAAGCTCACCTTCATAATAGACTTTGTTATTCAGTCCAAGTACCGCTTTACTTCATTTGATTTGCATTTTCGGCTTTCTTAGTCACCTCATATTTGCAATTGTAACTGCCGGTTCAGATTTAATTGAAAACCTGAACATTAGATATAAACTTTGTCCCATCTGTCAGTTCCAAATTCATTGAAACTTGAGAACCAATCGGGTTCAAAATTAATTCCTGCTTCCTAATAAAATGCGTCTATACCTGATAAGCTATTGTTATTAATAATTCCAGGGGTTCAATTACATTGCACACCTATAACTATAACATTACCACAGATGTATGTAATGGTTATATCTATTTATGAAAATAAAGGGTAAAATGTAGAGAGAATGTGTCACAGATAAGATCCAAGTACGGCCTATTTTATTTTATATATTGGCAAAGTCGGCTAATCGGAGGCAAACTGAGAGAGAAATCTGCCCCGATTATTCTCACTATAGACTCTAATAAAATATTATGTATCGGGGATGTTGGGTGTGTAGTTGCTATATGGAAACAAGTGTATTTTATTGGTCTTGTTAATAGAGGAGATAAGAGGCAGTTGGGATTTCATAGTTCATATAGCCTCTCTGCACCAGACCCAATTCTCAATAAGCAAAATCGGCAGTGCTGTATGTAGGAGAGAGAAAGTGCTAAATGTTTTCGACTCAAATGGCCACGCAAAACACAAATAACTTTCCCCATAAAACATTTCTCCTCATAAAGTAGAACGATCAAAGGAACCAGTGGGCTAGTTTTGCCAGTGCCGGCTGATAAACACTATGGACATTTTTTAATAAAATTTTGGTTAACATTATTGATTATTATGTGTCAAAGGTATATCTTACACAAAAATTCTTGAATTTTGAATCTACAACTCACTCCGAGGTTAAAACTTTACTCATTAAATCGAACAGAAAGTCCTTGAAGTCCTCCAAGCGTTATTATTATTCCTAAATTCTAAAAAAAGCAAGAAATGTATGTCTATAACTTGATCCTTTGGCATTTAAAAATAAACTAGTCGGAAGGAAAGTAGGTACATGAAAACAAATGGAGGTGGATATTTGCTAAACGATTTTTCAGCAATTAAGAGTTGTGAGATGCAATTTATTTATTTAGAGCTCTAAAGTGGGCTTTCGTGTTGAGGGGAAATACATTTCACATCGCAAACTGTATCAAGTCTTCGTGTAATGGAATCCCATTTATTTGTATTTCTAATCCTTAGACATCCACTTCATCTCCACTTTCAGCAACATTTATTTTGAAACTTTTTTCTATCTACTATTATAGGTACGGAGATCTGTGACCACCACCGTTCGATTCTTTAAAGGGTTGCTCAAAAACTTTGTTCTATTGTTTATAACACGACATGAAGTAAATTCATACTTTTTGGTGCAGAACTTTTAGGCGAAATTTACCTGTTTCCACAAAAAAATAATTTTCAAATTTTGAAAAATACTAGAAATTTTTTTTAAAAAATAAATAAAAAACAACTTTGTATGAACAGCCCATTGTCTATCGTACCAAAAGTGTGAACTAACTGCTTCTGACGTCCAGGCCCTTCCCCCGAAATGTGTATTTCTATTTATGAGCTTTCAGGACTTGGTAGAGATTAGACGATTGCAATAATATCCCTTTTAAAAATCCTTTTCATCGGCTCAACTTGAAACAAAAAATCTTAGTTTTTTTGTCTTTTGATTGATGAAATTGAAAAGGAGGTTTATATTGCGTTATGAACTCTTTTCATTAGCAACTTTAGATAGCTGTACATTTTTAATTGAAGAGTCTAATTTAAAATACTAGATGAAAGAATACATCTTCAGCTTGACTATTTAAAATACAAGATCCATTTTAAAATTTGAAATGGATCTTGTATTTGAAACAATTCAAATGCTAATGGAACTAATTTATTACCATCTCACAGAATTTTACTATCAAGTTATTCTATTTTAACTTCTTTGGTCAAAGCAGGGTTGTAAAGTGAAATTTCGTGAATTTTTATACACCTAAAATTGTAAAAAAAATAAAAGTTGAAAACTAAAAAATAAAAAGTGAAATTTCGTATACTCTAAAGGATTGAAAAATTGAAAAATTACAGCCAAAATTCGGTCTATTTTTTCTAGTTTTCAATTTTTTTCAATTTTTTCACTTTTCATGAAAAATAAAAATAAATTTGAAAAATTCCCTAACTGTAGGTCTAAGTTAAAATCACAAAACAAAATACTTTGATCATGATTGATTCTAAGAATAAAAACAGAAATTGTCATGATAAAATCTACTCGTTGGGTTGGCATGTAAATGTCATAATGCCGTCACGGAAGCTTCATTCCAAAAATACATCTTTAGCTCTTTTCATTTCAGATTTTCACACCTTCTCATTGTCTCTCCTCCCGGCTATCATCACTATTACTCACTATTACATTACTACTACTACTATCAACCGAGTCAAATTTGAATTCATCACTTGCTTGTCTCACTTGTCTAAAATCAGTACAAGAGATAAAACACAGAAGAAAAAAAGCATGAAAAGTATGCATTTTTTGCATAGCCAGAAAAGGGTTTATTAAACTCTGCTTTTGCCGGTGGTGGTGGTGATGTGCCTGCCAGTGTTTATGCTGTCAGAATAAGATTGAAGACGAAAGGCTGAGTAAAGAAGTTCTTAGCTTAGAGAATTGGGACAGAATTCATCAATCTCAGTCCTATATATGGCAGCAAATGCAGAAAATATAAAATCGGAATGGCTCAAGAAGATTCAGTGAGTAGCAGACGTTTAAGAGAAAGTCTACTATGGTTTCCAGACTTCCTCTGGAGAAGTCTGTCGTTGGGCTGATGCCAAATCTCATTTACTATATTTCCAGTGGACCAAATCTCAGTCTTTTAGCTCTTTGTATTTTTCTTATAGAGAAGATGGAAGCCAGCTGGAGGTTCCAAAAACTGGAACAGACCACCGACTGAACCAAGATAATCCTACCTACCAAAATATTACATTTCGCTTCAAATCCCTAAGAAAATAAACCTCGGATTTGCATGTTACCGATCAATTCATTCTGTACAGGATATTTGCACTCGAACGAAACCTCATGTTCTCAATCAGGTTGCTTTTACTTTATAAAATGGTATATGGAAGCTATCGTTTTTAGCCCGAGTTAGGGCTTAGTCTGTCCGCGCGATAATCTTGCCCGATCGACTTTAAATTTGGTACACATGTATATTGGATGAAATGAAAGACTAAGTACGAAGATGGGCGAAATCGGTAGACTGGTTGACCCGTGGGGGCTACAATTGGATATATTTTGGCTAAAGAATTACCATGGCTCGGGCTATCGAGCTATCCCAAGTTGCATGGGAAACGTTTTACAGTTTTAATTAGCATAAGATATATTTTTTTAATTCTTTTGCTTCAAAGCAGAGATAATTTATTTATTATTTTATAGCAATATAAAAATTAATGTTTACAGCCTACTTAAATCACGGAATATTCATAGATGCTACTTATAGCCTGTAACATATCTGTTAGTATTAATACTGCAGTAGTTTATGTTTTACAAGTCGAGGGTAATTAAAGTGTCAATAAAGATAGGATTTATAGGATGGCTCATGATTTATCTAATTCATTTGTTTGTTTCTCTCTCCCCAATCATAATTGCATTTGTCTCATTCCCTTCCTCTTCTTCTCCATCAAAAATGATCAAAGATCTCTTCTCTTGTAATATAAATATAAATAATAAAGATGAATAAGAAGCCAAGTTAGTAGAACTGACTGCTTCTTCGTAGTGTAGTAAAATGTAATGTCTTGTGAATCCAGAGTACAAAGAAAACCTCAAAATGAATTTCATGAGACAACCCCGCAGGGTATCATATATACAAATTCATCTGCCAACAAGAACTGCAAAACAAAGTACATCATTTTATATATACGTTTTTGTTGTGTAACTAAATACAAATTCCTCTATGAGATGCACCATAATAAATGCATGTTATTTATGCTAGAATGCAGTTGGAATGGCAAGCAGAACAATTTAGTTTGCAATTGTCTTTTGATTACATAGTAGTACATAGTAGCAAGTTTAAACTGCAAACCACAGCTAGTGTTTTTGCTAAACCTTGCCAATTGCCACCAACTCACTCGTTAACAAAATGCATAAGTGAAGACTAGAATTTTTCAATCTTTCAACGACATTGCCCTGAACTTTGATAATATTTTTATCTTGTATTTGCAATGATTTGCATGGAACAAAAATGCATTTTGACATATTTAAAAACCTCGTTCCTCTTAAAGCTAATTTATTTTAATCGGGTAAAGATTTTTCTACAAAATATTGTTAGACAATAATAGATTGAAAGCGTAGGATAATGACCAGTTAGAATTTGAACTAGAAAATACCCATTTATTACTGACCATTACCGATCGATAGATTGTCTAAAAACTCACAATAAAATCGTACATAGTAGCAATGCAGGTACTGAAATTATATCAGAATTATTTGTGTTTTAAAGGCAACTGCATTTGATTGATTGTATCGTTAGTGGGGATTGCATGCTCTTATGGAATGCGTCTTAACATGCCGGCAACTGCTGGTGACCGGTATCAAACACGTAACCTGTCATGTTCCGACCAATCACTATATTCACCAATGTCAAATTTCGGACCGAATAAACTACACCGGCTCCCTATAATTCATTTGAATTGCATTCCACCGTTTCGTGTTCTAATTTATTCCTTTTGTATTATTGGTTATTACATTGCAGAAAAATTGCCCTTCAACTACAAGTTTGGCCCAAAAAAATGATATTCAAAGTTTAGAGTTCAACCCTTGAAACAGCGTTTTAACCATATATTTTTCAAACCCTGAATTGGTACCAGCTTTTGTACTTGAAAACAACAAAATTATTCTAATGATTTTTGCATTAGAATAAAAATCTATAAACAAAATATTCAGAAAGTAAGACAGCCTGGAAACCTTGTCTATTCATCATATTGTTTGTCTGCCAATTTCTTTTGTCTTGTCTTGCATGCATCTATCCTTGGAAAACTTTCAGTTTTATTTCATCAGTCTAGAAATAAAAGCTATGGTCGAAAAATTGGTAATCAATAAATGTGTATTGTCTGTGCATAATAAATCAACTAAATTGGCACAAAAAGGTTGACCCACAAATTGTCCTTCTCTCCATTTGTCCGCCCGTTCTAAATTGGCAGTGCAAATTCCTCGGTGTTGAATATTGATGAAATAGTGCCAGGGTCTCTCCAGACTCTCCATTTCAGTAATATCGTAAATATAGGCCAATCAAAATGAGCCTAAATTGGTCAAAATTATAACTGGACACACGCAACCAGTCCATTCAAGCATTCTTACAAACTTACTACAGTTTTTTTTAAACGGCGATACAAATCCATTAAATATTTATTAGTCACACGCTCTATCCATCCTCTCAGGGTCAGTGTGTCCACTAAACAATACATTTTACTCATAATAGTTTACTACAAGTCTTTTAACATAAATCAAATATGAAATATCGTTAAAGCTTGCAATCCAATCGGGTCGTTTGTTAATCTATTACAAGATTAATGACAGCTATAAATATTTATACGCATAATTAATTGTTGAAGATAACCGAAATCTTATTTCTTTACGTACGAAATTACGGATCATAATCATATTTTTTTAGTAGAAAATTTTGAAATAAAGCTTAAGGTATTTATCGTAGAGTTAGAAATGCAGATGAATTTTATGACTGTCGACAATTTGAAACCCTCTGCTGGTAAACTAAAACAAAAAACGTAAAGTTTTGGATTTTTGGGTGAGTTATGGTTCCACATAGATCTATTCGGTGCGGGTGTATGTCTGATACCCGGTGGTGGAAATTTGTCGGGTGTGACTGTGAGTGTGTATGTGTGAGGGACAAGCATAAAATAAATAATGCCTTGTACAGTTGCAAAGGAAACATATGACATACGTTACACGTTTCTAAATATAGAATTAACTACTAAAGAAATCCCCTTCATGGGAATTAAATGGAGGAAAGCACACTACGGGACCCAAAACATACGCAAAAGAAATAAAAATCTTCTTATATCATTACGTATAAAATAAGCGTAAATACACATAAGTTCAAGGATAAGCCGCAGTTAGAACAAAACTTTTTGGGCATGTACACAGATTGTTTTGACATTTACTGCCTGACGTTTTAGGAGCATTAAAACTATCTTTGTGACCAAAAATCCAGCATTTTTGAAGTTTACGGGATTTTATCTTAGATTCCGGTTTGTTTTATGAACGGTCCTTTTCCATTCAGTCAAATTTTCTTTGCTTGACTCACCACTTGGTTGTTAAACATTCAAAACTCAATGTTGTTACACTAGTTTAGAATTCAGGCCGAAAGATTATGGGAAACACATTAGGATATGAAATGTGCTCTTGTGAGCCTAGCCCCACCGGTTATACTTTAGGGTACGAAAAGAGGACAAAAAACGGGTTAAATATAGCAACAAATAGAATAACAGAAACCCCAACTAACCCTACCATATGAGAAGTCCGTAACCGAATTTCGGTTTGAGAAACTCAACTCAGAGTAGAAAAACCGAGAAATCGGATTTTAAACCTACATCTAATTTCAGTCATTTCATTCAAATAATCAAACTATCTAAAAAACAAGTTTATAAAATGTAATCTATATATCGAATTGAGTTTGTTCAAAAATTATTCTTGATCAAGTTTTTTTTAGAGATAAAATAATATCTAGATGAAATAAATTACGAGTCAAAACTTTATAGGGTAAAACTGCAGCATATTTTTTTCTTCTCGCCGTATGAATAAATGAATACAAAAATAAAGAGTAGGCAGCCAAATAGTAATAAAAAAGTTTAGGAGACTTTCGAATTTGCAATTCAGAATTCAGAAGCAGTTTTTCTAATAGAAAATTGGTAACTCGTCTGGAAGGAGCATTGCCTTCCATATACATACACATGCCGTTCACAAATATTTACTCTCAAAATGTTGAGTCTATTCTCATTGTGTTTTTAAACAATTGTATACTAACAATCGATATGAGTTTTTCAGTTGATTCTCTTACTTATAATAACATCTTAGTGAAAATATTAGCTGCCCTAATGAAGGTTAATAACTTTTAAAATTATTAAAATTAGAAATTCGTGGAAATTGTCATTTTTACACTCGTCAAAAATAGAATTCTGGTCTAATTTTTAAAATGTTGGCAATTTTTGTTTAATATAAACTTAAAATATCAAGATTTTGTGAGTATATACAAAACATTAATTATGAATGAACCTAAAGTTTGAAAACTGTGAGCCAAGACATGAGTCAGCGTATTAATATTGGAAAAGGGTCTCATGCTTCAATAAGCTTTGAAACCTCCTCACCTTATTTCAAAGCTGTCTATCTTCCTACCCATTTTAAATAGTATGTAGGAGTGAATCATAATTTGGTCTCATTAAATAAGTAATCCATAAACCAATAAAATGAATAATTGGTTTATTCGGTGAGTGACACCAACTCCGTACCTGTCGACACCAGCCTAATGTTAAAAATAAATGTGCAAAATCCTTTCAGCTTTTCTAAATAAAATAGACGCTTAGAAAATATGTGTGTCTGTGGGGAAAATAAGAAGAGATATATTTCCTTGTTCAAAGAAGAGATAAAGATAAGGTGAAATATTTTAAGTAGGAGATGATAGTAGTAGTGGTATTATCTAGCCGGGTGTTTTAATGCACTTTATCTCCGTGAAAAAAGGCCCGAAATGGACACCTCTACTTCAACTCACCTGGGAAATTGTTATTTATTACCCGGCTACTCTTCTTCACCTCCGACAAGAAGAAACAGATTTCAGACGAAGAGAACAAGGAATCGCACAAGTTCCTACATTTTTCATCCAACCACCCAGAACGTGACGACTACATTTTCAAGAATATCAAAAACTTTAGTCTCTTTTATCCTTAGGGCCATTCATACATATATTTGAAGCAGAATATTCATAAGTCTGTGAAGAAGAGATTATCTTTGTTCGAGATATTTTAATTCCGTAAAGTGGTAATGCATTAGTTGATGATGTTTACAGAGGAATGTATATCTTATCTGGATGAATGCTCCTGGATTTAAGAGAGTGTTTGTCTTACAACACATAGTGTAGTAGGGTGTTAAGACTTGACACCTCATCTTCGCTCGTGCCAGACTGAGATTAATCAGAACCTGGTTCAGTCTTGGCTTAGAATGAATGAGGATTTTAGCAGATATATATTGAGGTAGGCAGTGAGGTTAGGTTGGCAGTGCAGTTTGTTTGCACTTAAAGTTGGCAGGATTTCAGGTTGTGTGAACTTGGAAGAAGCGAAACCATTACCTTCTTCCTTCCTATCATCATCATTTCATCTCATCATCTCATCTCATCATCATCATCCTAGTAATAGCACCAGATCAACATCACCTGTCCGTCTGCTCAACAAAATCCAACATAAGCCTACAAATCCTCATGAGGATTTATATGAGATGCCAATGACTTCTACTTTTCCTCTTAAATGCATTTGACCACAACAGACGAAAGGTTTCATGAACAGCCCCTCATTATCAATTCGATAGTAAAAATACTGAAAATAAACTGCAAGTTTTTTTTATCTATTTCTATTTTAATTCAACTGCATTATTCAAATTTACTAACTGCATCATCTATCTAAATATATGATAACCTTTGACCTCAATTTAGTTTTGAAGGTTAGTTCTGCAGTTGGGTTGACTAAACTCTAAACTGCAGAGTAAGTCTGAGCTTTGTCATTACTATCAAACTGAAGTAGATACTACCTTGGATATTTAAAGTTTAGGTAGTCTCACTGAATATCCAGTCCTGTGGGATTAGATAAAAGTCTAAAGTGTCGTAAAGTGCAAAAAGCCAAAGGAACATAATAATATTAGAATAAAATAACATCCTGTCCCTCTGCTGTATATACTTTCTCTAGATATTTTGCAAAAATAAAATAATCTCCCCTTAAAAGCCCTTGAAATGAAAAACATTTTTGTATCTCCTTCTCATATTTCCACGTTTAACAAAATCTCTAGATATTAAATTACTCGCAGCTTATGTACTATGCATACAAATGTTATGTCTCGAAAAATCCTAGGAAATGTTGATTTACATCAGCTCAAGAATATATAGAGATGCGATTGACTTTGTTTAAGACGGAGATATTTACTGGTTCTTGCAGGGTATTTTGGTGACCATAAAAAGAGGATTTGGTGAAGAAAGGGTTGTGTTTCGGGCAAGACCGAACTAGACCGACTGCCGTAGTTGCAGAAAAACACCCGGGTAATACCGGCTAGCCTCCGATCGATAGCCTACTCTCACAATACTCAGCTATACCTCTAATATAAGACAAAAGGTATAATAAAAATGCGACTAAATAAGAAAGGTATCGCAAAGTATTAAGCTAGCTATGGTTAAGACCCGATCGGGTTTAGTTGATCCGGAGTTAAGAATAGCTGGGAATTGCGAGATTAAATTGCCCCTTGAAGGCTACGGTTGTTGTAATCGAGTCGGTGGAGGGGACTAGTAAATGGCTCCGTGTACTACCAGGCACGAATATCTCCAAGCAATCCAACCTTGAGCTCCATTGAAAATATTTTTATTATATTTTATACACAATTTTTACCTATGTTGTAATATATTTTATGCAGTCTAGGGATAATAGATAGCCGGTCTTTTGTTCGGAGGGAGAGAAAGAATGCACCCATTATTGCTATTCTACCCGCTTTAATAAATATTTCTTCAGAGCTTGAGGAATTCCGGAGATTGGACAAATGGCTTTCAGGCCTTTAATGTCATCCGCTTTAATTCAATAAATAATTCGGCACAATGTTAGCCATGTTGTAGAGTATGTAGATGGAAGTGGTGGGGATCGTGGCATCTTGACATCCTCTGACCTACATCTACATCTACAGCCACTCACTCCTGACATTTTCATTTCCTCCGAATAAAAATCCCGACTAGTAGAAAACGTAAAGCCAATTGGCAAAAAATTTGCAACACATTGCACTTTCAGATAGCAAACTAAACTCAATCTCCTCTTTTTGCCTGGAAAAAAACCATTAATGTTAAAATCCCATTTCCTTCGAGTTTTTAAACACATTTCTAGCCAAAAAAACCGTAAGCTTGTTGGTTGCAAAATTTACAAATTCCTTAACCCCAAATTGAATGCCAGAGATTCGAAATAAAAATCATATTTGGAAAGCTCTAAAATGTTAGAGAGGTTTTCTGCTTCAAGGAATCAGAATTCGGTTTCAAAGATTAAAATCGGGATGTCTCTTCTTCGTCGTGGCCAAGCCCCTTGGCTTAGCTTGTCTTGACAGGCATGACACAATTCCAAATTACATTATACCCTCCATTTATATGATTTTAATTAAACACAACATGTTTTCGAATATTTTTCGCAATTTGCAAATTATTATTTCACCAAGTAGTTTCATGCAAATTAAATTTTATTTTAACACATTTGCACAGTAAAAAACAAAGTACGTAGTTGTTGAAACAAACACCGTGGATTCTTATATATATAAAATCCATATGAAATGTTGTCCTTTTGAATGTTCAAAGGACAAACAAATAAATTAGTTTTTCGTTCCCAATTGACTCTGTTTCCGCATTCAATATGTTTGCCTAGATAGGATCTGTTCTGTTTATATCAAAGCTCAACTGAAATTATATTACTATTAGTTTATTTTCCAGCTTATTTTGGTTTGCGTGAAAGCGGAAAATTGGTTTTGCCAATTCTTATTTTATATATAATATCTATTTTCAATTGACACAGAATTTAACCAATTGACGTTAACATTTACAACCAAAAAAACAAACAAATCGGAAACGGAAAAGTAATGGACCGTTCGTAAATGATGTAATGCGGGGTAGTGTGGGACTCAGAAATACATTACATACATAGTTTACAGGGGTAGCCAAAATCACATTATGAAAATACAAAATATTATTTATATTTTGTCAATTTTGGAAAAGTATTTTATGTAGTATTATGTAGTCAATGTATTTTAGCCATCCCTGGTGGTTTAGATTGCGGTATTAATTATACGTAAGAGGCAGGATTCGTTTGGCCTATTTTTAAATCGCCGGTTTTTATTCACCTACTTCCTGGTCGTCTGCATTATATTAGTACTAATGTATTGCGCAGCCAGATCTTGATCAGTATAATAATAAGTTGGTAGTTGGTAGATAAAAATGCAAATGTCAGGCATTTCAGGTGAAACAAATCGACGAGGATTTGTTCCCTTCTTTTCAAATTAAACGACTTTTTGGCCCATTATCTCATCACATTATTACCTGACCAGCTTAATCATCGAAGCTAATGACTAAGGCTTTCTGCATATATTACTTTCCGTTTAAAATAGTCTTGAAACTTCTAATGCCTTTGTTTTCTGTACTTTCTCCTCTTTGGAAATTAGAATATGAAAAGCTGGCATTAAAAATGAAACTTTTGTATGGAATTCTCTTTAGATGTAAAATGCCGGAATTAAAGTATAAGGTAGCAATAAATAGGTCTGACCTTTAGTCAGTCTCTTGATTATGATGTCTCGATCCTCTTCGGAATGAGGCTCGGCGAGGACGATGAGTAAGTAAGAGCCGGTGAGAGGTGAGAGGGCCCCCTTGTCCACACTTTCTTCCCCAGGGGAAAATAGCCCCACCGCCTCAATCTCACCCCCTACTGCCCCATCCCCTTCTTCTGTTGGGGTATCCCCACAAGGGATTGAAGGGTCCGTCGGATCCATTCTTTTTTAAAAGTCTTTATAGTGTTTTAATTTTTATTAGTCGACGAGACACACCCTTCTTCACAATCGATAATCAGCAGTTACAATGAACATTTCTCCGGGCTTTTCCTCCGAAAGAGAAAGAACTGTACATTTTGCAGAAACTTTTTTATGTTTTTTTATGTTCAAAGAGTTGAATTGGAAGGGTTTAGCGATTTATATGGAAAAGAAGCACCGTACTTATAATAGCGTATGTTGATTTAATAAGAATTGGACTAACTGATTATTATTGGATAACGCAGAAAGCACACTCGGTTTACTCGTTCGTCAAGGCTTCCCACAAACACAGCAGCAGAACTTGGATGAATATTTAATAATCATAAATAGGTTCGTGGTATTATCGTAAGATCGTTAGTTAAGTATGCATACTATTAATATGTATTATGTCTACACTGCAGCAATGCAAATAGACTAATTAGTGGAGTCTTAATGGGCGAGCTAATTATGGGGAATGATGATTAATGACTAACTGTCCACCTATCTTCTTCTTAAATAGGTTCCGGCTGGCTATTTACTCTTTCTATCTATGTATGCATTTAAGATTTTTGGTTTTAAATGAGTCTCTTTGGTTTGGGGCACCAGGGTTTTATTAGTTATTAGTGGGGGCTGGGGTCACCTCTTCTCAGTGTGACTGGACACCCTGCATTCCTTGTAATTAGTTAGTGATGATCAATATTATGATGTCTGTGTAGGGATTAGCATGTGGTGTATTATTTGGTGGAAGGGTGGTGATGTGCTCTGAGGAGCTGCCGAAGTTGGACTGAATCACAATCTCAATATAGTAGACAACTTTTTACTGAAATACTCGTTGGACCATATCCGACACACCGAATACTAGAACTGCATCCACTGCATTTATCTTAACCCTTTACATATCACAACCCTGGCCGTATACACAATAGGAAATACATTTCATAGCAAATTATCGCAAATCTTAGAAAAACAGAGTCCGTCTATCGGATTTACAAAGTTTATAAGAAATAAACTTTAAAAAATCGTTTTTGTACTTTATATGCATTAAGAATATTAGAAATGTATTTGATTGAACGTTAAATAAGGCTGTTGTAGTTTTTAGTAAATCTTTGGCTACGGCCCTTTGTATTGACGGTATGCCTCCCCCACCTTCGTTGTCAGATCAGCAGTAGTCAGAGTTTTGAAAGAAACAGGCGCACCGAAAACCGAAAATCTCCAACCGGTTTCGGATATTTGGGGCAAGTCCTTTCTTGGAATAGGAGTCACGACTTCCAAACTCGGCCCTTATGTCAATCACATTACTCGAATCATTATGTATGTCTTCACCATATTAAAATTATTTAAAATATTAGGTCATTTAAAACCTTAAGATGTAAACGTGTCTAATTTTTATACGCCTATGATTTGTATAATTGGAAATATGCCGAATTGATGCGAGTCTGTGCTATAACAATATCCCCGAATAAAATTCTCGTACAAATGAATCGGGCATTTGTTTCTATCCGGTTGTCTCATTCCGGGTGGGGAAGGACATGGTTGTCTGATATTAATCTTACTTTTATTCATTTATATAGGTTGATTCTATTGACATTATATTGACATAGTTTTCAATTAAGAATTCAATTACATGTTAAAAATAGCATTTTTAAAACTTTTTCTCTGGACAAATTAATTAATATTTAAAAAAAGGTTTCAGTAACAAAAACAGCTTTAGAAACCTCTCTGTAGACAATAATTTTAATGATTAAAACTTGCAAATGACGGAATAAATCCTATTTATATGTTTGTTTACAATAACATTAAACTCGTTATGAGTAAATTAAGTTTTAAGAATGCTTCTGTTGGAGATGATAAATTATGTTAAACAAGTTTGTTGTTCATGATTTTAAACAAATGTATTCCGTCAAGATGTATAATGTTAGTCAGAATGTTTTTGCTTAAAATTAAATTATCGTGTTAGCATTGTAACAATAGGATCTGAATAAGTGACCTCGGCTTGACTTTTTTCCTGGTCAACTGCAACTTCTTGTTCCTTATCATCATCTTTAGAAAAGAATGCAGCAACCAATTGCAAATCGCCTTGGACGGAAGCGCCCGGGTAGACAGTTTGAGCTGGCTCTTCTTTAGCTTGTAGAATGGTCACAAGTTCGGAATTAAATTTCTCTCGTTTTGCTTCAGATAATGCATTGATAAGCAATCCGATATCTCCCAATATCGACTTCCCTGGCTTAACTCTATTCTGATTTCGTGCCCGTTGTAGTGCACCCAAAATCAAGCCTAAGTCTCCAAGAACTGATTTTCCAGGTTCGATCTGAGCTTGTTTAATCTTTGCAATGGTTCCTAGAATGAGACCAAGGTCTCCTAGAACTGACTTGCCGGGTTGGACTCCGGAGCTTGGTACGCCTCCTACATCTTGAATTTCATCAAGTTCTTTATCTGCATTATGGAGAGTAATTAAAATAAATTAAATTTGGATTAAATTCATCTCGGTTTTAATTTAATACTGAAATTATACCTAGTTTCTGGATGGCTTTTTGATGCGATTCATGTCCATGTTTTCCCTCTCGGTCTAAACATTTCATCAATTATAGGTTAAGTAATTTCATTTTTTTTAATAAAATAAACCGAGATTCTTACGAGAATGTTTTTTGTGGTGACGACTCTTTCCATCAACAGAACCTGTAATTTTAATTTAAAAAATTATTGATTTTTGTTTTTTAATACAGATGATTTTACTTACCTGTTGAAAGTACCAAGAGGTACAGGCTGATGAGAAGAAAAAGTATTCGAATGTTCATTTTTATCAAAGCTATAAAACAAATAACTTCTTTTTATATGAGATTATATAAATCCGCATATTTTATACTTGGAATTCGTTGAAGTAAATACGGAAATCATGCTTTTAAAAACCATGTGACCCAGTTCAATGACATCAGATAATTTAATTGCACTATAACAAGTCTACTAATAATGATGTTTGCAATTTTCGTTACAATAAATATAAACTATCGTAAACTGAAATTTACAAAACTGTTTCAAATTTCGATAGCTATCCATTACAAATAATTGTATTCATTATTCTGATGTCATTTATTTCTCTGTAAAAACCTACTCATTTTGTAACTAAATAAAATCCCAAACAGCCGAATGACATGAGATTCAAAAGAACAAAGGATTTTATTTCACATGCTCAATTAGACTTTATGTCTGGACCGTAATTGATGTAGTAATTTTGACACAAAAATCACAAATACAAATCTTAACACATCGATGCAGCCTGATTAAAACAGTCGTTAAACCAATTTTCTATTTCTATTTGGCCATTAAGGATACATTTGTAAATAACAGTAATTGTCCTTAAACGTAATTAACGTTGAGTTTGGAATTAATTCATGAAATCATTGCTGAAAAAATAAAATTTCTCAAAAATGTTCCTTCAACTGTTATCATAATCGATCAAAACTTATCTTTTCTAATTATCCAATTTGGAAACTAATATACTGCACATTAAGTGTAGAAGTGTTCGTTTATTGAATGCCTCGTTTAAGGAGATAAAAAGCAATTTTTATTAAGACCATTTAGAACAGAAATGAATAGCTTGAACTTAATTGCTTTTTGACAACCACTTAAGTCCCGTTTTTTTCTGTTTGATATTTCAAGCCCATGCTGAGAAATTACTTAGTCCTCATCACAAAATTACGCTTTCAGTTGTTTTATCTGTTGCGGAATCGAGTTGATATCCTTTTTATAAGAGTTTATGAAATAACTTGATTTAAAATTAGTTTTATCTGTGCTTATGAATTTACAAAGACAATTCCAAGAGGAGATAATCAGTCATATATAGACGTTCAAATGGCAATAAAATTTAGTTTTAAATTTGCGAGAGCATTGTAGACATTTCGTTGGTGAATGTTCAAAAATATTGAGATGGCTGTCCTATTCTGCATTTTTGTCTATTTTGTTTTGTTCCAAAATAGTCTTCCTTTGCCAATCAGCTCAACTCAAAATAAAAACGGAGCTCATATTATCGCGGATTTTTTCTCGAATAATTTGATCCAGTGTAAACTAAATATAATATCTTTAGAAACCTCAACACAAAAACCTGATTCATTTCAAGATTTACTTTTTGCAAATCTAATGTTAGCTGAAAGTGGAGGCATAAGTAATTTGAAATTGAGACAAAGTACTACTAATGAGACAGAGGTTTTAAGAACACATCGACCGATTTCATTTATTTCCTCACATTGTTCAGCATCCGTTATTCTTCTTCTATCTAATAATTTCACACAAGATCTGGAATCCAGTTTAACTGAGACATTAACAAAACCGCTGTTATCTCCATTTACTGTCAAGAATGAAGACAAATACATTTTCATCACAAAAGGGATGGATCCTATAGATTCTTTAAAGGATTCACCTCTATTCAATAAGTTGAAATATAAAGTTGTCTTGAGTATTTCGATGGAGGATGAAGTGAAAGGACACACTTTTTGTCCACATTGTCCATATGTAGGAGGAATGAAAAGTTTTACGATTCCTTTTAAAAGTGAATCGGGTGAAAGTAAAATAATAATGGAGAAATATTTTCCTGATTATCAGAAAAATTACTACGGAGCTCTGCACAAAGTTGTTGCAAGTCAGAAGATTTCATCGTTGATGGTCATCGAGAAGAATGAGACGACAGGGAAGTATTTTACTCGTCGAGGAAGCCACGCAGATATGCTTTTTCATTTCATTGACAAGTTAAACTTTACCTATGAAATCCTGCCTTCTGAAAAAGGTAACCGGATAAATGCAACTATATATTATAAATAACTGTTTTTTCGACCCACTCCAAGTATTTTCAACCAGTGGCAATATTAGGATGTACCTTAAGTTCACGGAACATTATTTTGCCATTTTACCTCGTGTTTTAGACAAAAATGCACATTACTTCACTTTATTTTTCAGTAAGTGAATTAGGTGTATAAACGAATCGTTTGGTTATGTTATGAGGATTTTTTTCTTAATCACATGAGGCGAAATATAATAAAATAATCTTCCATGTTCTTAGGTACCTCTTAATTACTGGTTAATGGGTCGCAAAATGTCCATGCCAAGAACAGTTCTACTGATCAATTTGACATTAATAAAACTTAATCAATTAATTAATTTTTCCTTTAGGCAGTACGGGTCTGCAGCTTAAGAATGGAACTTGGATTGGTGCTGTTGGTGACCTTATCTCTGGAAAGGCGGATTGGGCTCATCTACTCGCTGTGGATTATAACCGAAATCAATTCGTGGAAAGTTGCTCAGGTACATAGACATAATATTTCGTATAAGATACAAAAAGTTTGGAACATTTTTAAATGGCTTGTTATATTGTAGGTGTATCGACAGAGAACTGGGGATTCATAGTAGGACCCCCATTACCTGTTTACACCTGGAAAGCAATCTTTTGGCCTTTCACATTTGCAATGTGGCTGTGTATTGTATCAGCGTCCTTTCTATGCATTCTATTCGGACACTTTTTTATTCGATATGGTTACACGGAACTGCCCAAGGATTATGTTCTTACAGGACGGAAGCTGAAAATCGGAAACTACGCTACCGTTGCTCAATTCATAGCTAAAACTTTAATCGGTATCTAATTTCTTAATTAACATTTTAATTTAAATAATCCTAACAGGATTCGCAAGTGAAATTTCAAGCGAAAAATAAAAAGCGAAACTTTATGAAATTTCATACCCTTGAAATATTGAAAAATAAGTAGTGAAATCTCACGAATTTTTCAATAAAAAATTAAAAATACAGTGAAATTTCATATCCTCAAAAGGGTTAAAAAATCGAAAAATACAGCCAAAATTCAGACTATTTTTTCCTTTTTCATGAAAATTCAAAAGAAAATAAAAAAACAGATTAGACTCTAGATATAATATATAATATTAATGTGTATGTATATAAATAATTGTATAGGGCAAAGCGGGGACATGGACGCAAGTATTTCGCAGCCCACGAAAATCTTTTATGGATTCTGGCTTCTATTTGCCCTAGTTGGGACTACAGCATACACTTCAAAGCTGATGACCTTCATGACCTTTCCGGTGGTAGAGCAAGTCCCAGAAACGTATTTGGAATTAGTAAATTCAGATTACGAGATAACTTTGCAATATTTTGGAAGTGTAATTGACTCCGTATTGAAAACTTCTAAGGACCCCACATTTCTTAAAGTCATTGGACGAATGCAGAAGGAGGTGGATCAACTGAAGTGCATTTTAAAAACAAAGAAAAAAAACGTTTGCCTTATATACGAGGTGATGTTTAATGATCTGAAATACAAAAACATTAGCAATCGATTGGGTCAAACGCCGATAAAAATGCCGCAGACGGCGTATGGTTTTTCGTTTGAGGTGGGTGTGGCCCACGAAAAGAAGGCTGCGTTGTCCCCAAACTTTAAATGGATTATCCACAGGGCACAGGAAATGGGGTTAGTGGCACAATGGAAAGTAAATCATTTTGCTCATCTTTTAAAAGGAAAAAATGAATATGAAAGACAAACGGGAGTGTCACAAGAATTTAGTGTTGAGAATGTAGCAAGTGATAGACTTCAATTGGCTCATCTCTTGGGAGCATTTGTAATACTTTTTTTTGGATCTTTTGCAGCCGTTTTTATATTTGTTTTTGAAATTTTTAAGAAACTTTGTAGCAGGAAAAAAAATTCTAAGCAATCCTTATCATGGACGATTATGAATGAAGCAGGAGGAATAAAAAACCAACCGAATTTATTTATTAGTGAAATGGTTTCAATCGAAACTAGTTCTCATTTTGTTGTACTTAAAAATGACTAATTGTACAAGCTTAACAATGATATTATGCTTGAAAACTGAAAATGTAAAATGGTAATTTCTAATCAACCGAATATTTTTTTAATCAATAACAGTTACTTTTATCTTAATTGACATAAGATAGAGAAAATATTTAGTAGCTAATTGCGCAATTTGGTACAAAGATGTTACAAAACTGTAAAATGCTTTTAATTGGCAATTGATAATTGAACAAAAGAGATAAAATAAATTCGTCGACTTGTCTCGAATTCAAATAAATCGATTCAGTCTTAAAGTTGAAATTTAATTGCTTGCTATCCAACTAGACTTTTTTCAATTAGTGTTATCTCTAATCTTACATTTCTTGTGTTTTAGCCTGAAATGCATTTTATATATGCTATCTGAACTTCGGCTTATTTTTTAACCAAAAACGTGCTTCATTCAACTCCACTTATGACAATTAATATGCCGTCTTTCATTTTCCTTTAAGAATAAACTATTTGTTTTGTGATTTCAATTAAAAGCCCAAGTTATGAAAGAATGTGAGTTTTTGATTAAAATAAAACCGGACACGAGAACCGTAGTTTAATTGCATTTTTGTTCTATACAATTGACTGTCGATAACATTTCAGATTGTATTTAAGTAAATAATGTATTCATCAATGTTTTAAACTGAGCTTCTGGAATCCAGGAGGGAATGAAAAAGTAGCGATTAGAATCCATAACCAATAAATCACATTCACGAGTACAAATCCTATCGGCATATGGAATTTTGCAGGTTTGCATCCTTTGCTAAAAATTCAAAGCAAATATTTTAAATCATTATTAAAAACAATAATAGTCAAAGATATTTTTAAACAGGTTGATTGAAAAAAAAACTAAACTTACAAATATACAGATTGCTTGAATTTTGACATGTTGTGGATGTGCTCCTCAGGGTCATCAACAATTTCTTTGTTGTTTTCAACATCATTACCGTTAACTCCATTCAGATTTTTCAGTTCAATCTGCAACAAATGATATTTGTTTTATATGCTGTAAAAAAAACTTTAGATTTTGATTTTGAACAGGGTTGGCAATTTTTAATTTTTTTTCAATTTTTTATGAAAATTCAAAAGATTTGGGAAAAAAATGAAGAATAGTCTCAAATTTTGGCTGTATTTTTCATTTTTCAATACTCTCGAGGATGTGACATTTCACTCTGTATTTTTCAAATTTTAATTTGTCAATGGAAAATTCGTGAAATTTCACTTTTTGTTTTTTATTTTTTTTAAACAATTTTTAAGGTAGGAATTTTCATTTTTCACTTGCCAACCCTGATTTTGGAGAAAAAATATTTACGACTATACCGTGCCGCTTTGTGAAGGAGATTTAGAAGGAGTTTTCACACTGGGATTTAAATATCCATAAACTAAGATGTTTACTAAAAATTAAATCAGATTCAGAACTTAATAATAAATAGTACCTATTATAATATATTTAATAAAACCAGAATGAAATGTTTGCTAACTGATAAATGTATTAAGGATGAAATGAAGAGAGACGAAGTGGTAATGGTCCAGCATAGTCATTTCATAATAAGTAGGCATCTCCTGGTGAATTAAGACTGAGAAGATTATCATCGTTATAAACTGAAACAAAAATAAATGAAGTAGATAAACACCAATTAAAATCAAAGTTTAAGTCATTAAATAATATTCTTATGAGTAAATAACTGACACATGAGAAGCTCAAAGCAATTCCTAACAATGTTGACCCAAAAAAGAGAGAAACGAGACCAATGATAACTAAAGCTATTGGTGGGAAATAAAAGACGGGAAAACTTCGTTCGGATTTCCTCGTGAGGAACAATTTCGCTTCTAGTCCAGAATGATTTCCTTTATATGTATCAAAATAATTATTATCTCAAAATCCAATCATATTGCACAACATTTTTTAATGTTTTTTTTACAAACCTAATAATCCTGATGAAGAATAATTCCCTAGTCGATATCCAGCGAAATTGAACATCCGAGTTTTGGAAACATCTGGTTCCACATGTAACGAAGCTTGACCATCGTTCCATGCATAAGTCAATTGTTGATTCGAATATTCCACTAAAAAAATAATTTAAATTGTCTTAAATTGTTTATGCATATATTAAAGTATTGTATGATTATTACAATTGAAGATTTTGAAAGTGCAAATATGCCTGTCGAACGGAAAGTAGAAAAAGTTCATCTGACAAGTAGCCGTAATTCTTGCTCTGAAAATAATCATTATTTTAAAATCAAGGATGATTAATTTAATGTTTTAAGAGTTAACTTACTGAACAAGTTTAGTTACTTGACCGTCCACCGTAATTTTCTGTACATTTTTCATAACGATTGTGTCTTTGGAGTTTGCAAAATGTGTTTCGGGACCCCAAATTCGGTTCGCATCGTCAACCTAAAACCATTTTTTATTTGCTAACAATTTTCATATTATTTTTAAAAAATGCATTGACACTTACCAATGGATTTAACGAAGGGAGTGATCGATTATCTTTGGTCCGATCGAGACGAGAATCCAGCCAAGTCTCTTGTAGCTCAATCCCTATCGTTAATTGCTGTCCATATATATAATTTTTAATAACTGCTCATAAAATCTGGATAAAATAACCTGATTATGTTTATTACAAACCTGTTCATCATCATCTACATCTTCAATGTCTTCAATAGTCATCCTCACTTTGACTAATAAAGGCTTACCTGTTTTTATAAATAAATATTTATTTAACATATAGCATATCTTATTTAATGTATTTGTTCTCTTTATCTCACCATCATGATCAACTTCAGGTCGAAGTCTTCCATCGTATGTCTCATCCAAAATTGCATCGATTTGGTCACCTCTGCAAAAATAAAACTCGTATTATTAGGTAACACTCAAGGTCAGGAACCGACTGTCTTAATTCCAAGTCTTTACCTGGTTAATTGACACGTGGTAGTAATTACAATTAATATAACGAAAAATGTGAACTTCTGCATTTTTATTTTAATATGCTTTAAATTATTGCTGCTAAATTTTTCGTTTTTGTTTGGTTTTTAAGTATTTTCAATCTATCAATTTATAGTAGATCAGTTAAGAAGTTATTTATTATCTAAAGACAATCACTGTAATATTTGATTAAGATTATAAATTTAAAAATCTAAATAAATATTGAATATTCACTAAAAATGAATGCATTCCTATAAGAAGATGATAGGACAGAAGTGTCTGTATTTAGTAACTGACAGATAGTTGTTGGGGACAGGTCTACCAAGTAGAATTATTATAGTCTATTGTCTGCCTCTGTAAAAATCTGCCCATCCATCATTTAAACTCGTATTATATTTAAACATCTAAAGGTATGGATTTTTCATCCACAGATGAAATTATAGCATGTGAACATTCTCTGTTCTCATTTAAAATAGACAGGAAAGAGCGTAATAATCATTTCGAGTCTACTATCCATGTATTTAATCCTTACAATAATATCCATATTAAATATTAGATGTGTTCGTGTATCATTGTACTATTATTGTATTAAAACTATATGTTATGCAAAAAAAACATCCCTTTCCAGTTTTCACATTTAAAAAAACACGAAACTCTGTTTTTTTGTTGAGAAGTTTGAAATATTTAGCATGCCATGTAAATGTATATTGAACAACTTTGCAATACAAATTGCGACTCATTAGTTGCATATTAAAAGTGCAGAAAGTAAATTCTTTTTAAGTTTAAGAGTCTTGAAATAAATGTTTTGTTTGACTTTGACATTGAACAAATTAAGTTGTTGTAAACTTCACTCAATACTTGTTCATTATTTCAAAAAGATTTTATCTCGAACTTATCCGCATTTTATATGCGTCATCGTCCATTCAATCCGTCATGCAACTTAATTACTGGCATGTGAAGAAATAATTATTACTACTATAAAAAGGTTCAAATTATAATGTTTGCAGTTTTAGGACAGTATTGCATTTTGAATTGGGATGTCAGATTTTTTTTGGGAGAAATTTGAAACTCAGAAGGCAAATTTCGATGCATTTAGAGTAAATTTACATATGTTGTAAAAAAAAAAAATTTGAAACCATGTTTAAAATTCGAATGCGTGTTTGATTTTTAAAATGTTATCTGTACACGATTTAATTTGAAATTATACATGTTTAATTTCAGGATAGAATTCTTTTGAAGTGTATTTGTAAGCACCATTTGTTATTTAAACTCAAGGGAATGTTTAGAAAAGTTTTGAATTCGTGTCCGATATGACTGGACAGTGCCAGGATACAAAGAGACGATGTGTCCCATTTGGTTGGCATATTGCGTGGGTGGATTGCAGCCAGCAGATGTCCAGATCATTTGGCTCATCTCGTTGGCCACTTGGTCCATGTACTCGTCCACCACTGACTTCTTGATTCTAATCAGAGTGGCATTTTCATCTAGCATCCATCGAATACATTTTATTATCCAGTCCATTTGATTTTCTATCATTAACACGATGGAATTATGCCCCAGGGTCTGTTGACAAAAACAATTTATCAGGGGTGGCCAAAATACATTGACTTTAAAATACAAAATACTTTTACACAAAATACAAGAATCCAGAAAATATAAAATACTTCTCCAAACTAGAGAAAATACAAAATACGAAATACTTTTCCAAAATCCAGAGAACAAGAAATACTTTTCCAAACTAGGGAAAATACAAAATGCTTTGCCAAAATCGATAAAATGCAAAATTTCTGTCCAAAATCGAGAAAATACAAAATATTTTTCAAAAATTCAAAGCAAAAAATACAAAATGATTTACCAAAATCCGGAAAATAAAAAACATGAAATGCTTTGCCAAAATGGGGAAAATAAAAAAATACAAAATACTTAGCACTTTCAAACCGAAGTGGAGTATTTTGGCAATCCCTGCAATTTATCATAACCATTTTCATAGTGTGCAATACATTCGACTGAAACTTCAAACATGACAATTCATTTCTAAACCTAGCCTAGCCAAATAAGCAAAAAAAAGTAACAAAAACTGGGTATGTACAAAAGTCTGTATTGGACAAAAAATGCATTCTTTTAAAATGAAGGTCATTAGCGCTAATTAATCAAGTGTTGACACATTGTTTTTTTTAAAATGAAGAACTGGAATGGAAGACGAGACTGGATTGAAATTAAAATTTCTGAAAGTCAAACATTATTTTTCTGGTTTATAGCTTACAGTATTTGGTCCCCAAAGGAAAAACAAGTTGGGCAAGTTTTGTCCAGTAATTCCAAGATATAATTCTGGTCGAGTGGATTTTTTCCAACTATCGAGAAGATCTTTTCCAGTTTCATCAAATATTTTAATCGGGGAGAAAAACTCGGTTACATTGAAACCAGTCGCTAGTATTAATACCTGAATAGAAAAATTAATGTTTTCAAAAAATAAAATAAAGCTTTTTAGATAATCAATTTAGATCTTACGTCGACTTTCTCAACCCCTTCTGAAGTGATTATGGAGTCTTCCCTTACACTTGAAATTTTTGAAGTGATCAATTTTGTCTTAGGGCCCTTTAGAGTTTGGTAATAGTCTGCAGAAAATAGCGTTCTTTGACACCCGAATGGGTCTTGAGGAGTCAACTTTTTTAGTAAATCAGGATGAGCTCCAAGCTCTTGTTCTCTAAAGAAATTTCCAGCTTCTGTATCTGTAAATAAAACATACACAACTCTATTTAATTAAATGCTTTGCTAGTACTTTTCTTAAACTTTAAGTTTACATTTTTGAGAAGTTGGAGAGCCAGTTTTCAAGGCTTCCCAAAACTTTTCGAAATCTCTGAAAATTGTCCAACGGTATATGTTCTGAAGGCAGGGAAAGTACTTAAAGAGCCACTGAACAGTATAACTGTACTCGTATTCAGTTTTTGGTAGTATCCAACAGGGTCTTCTATTTATAATAACTTTTTTTTTTAAACGACCATGATTTACATCAGGACATTATGATAGATATTTTGTTTTATATAACGTATGTAAATTGCCTTTGATAAACTAAAAGACTCTTTGACAATTTAGCAATTTCAGGGATGACCTGAATGCCGCTAGCTCCAACACCAACCACGGCTACCGTCTTGTTCGTAAGATCTATATTTTTGCTCCATCTGGAAGTGTGGAACATTGAACCTTTAAATCCAAGAAATTCTTCAGGGATCTTTGGACTTCGGAGCAATCCTGTGCCTAAAATTCTACAAAAATCCAATTAATATACAATCAATTAATATTATGACAAAGAATTTAGTTAGAAAACGTTGTTACACTATATCAAATTCTCGTTCTGTTTCTACAGCCGATTCTATGTCGTTTATAAGCACCTTCCATTTGAAAAGATCCTCATTCCACTTTATCTCTTTGACTTCGTGACGTAGATTTATCTTTTGTAAAATACCATGTTTTGTAGAAACATGTTTTAAATATTCCAGAATCTCTTGTTGCCGTCCATACTTTTGCTTCCAGTCTGCAAATTTAAATTATTTTAATTTTAAGTATTTGTGTGTATAAATCTAAAACCAAGCATTTTTGATTTGAACTTTTGAGTTATTTAAATTATGAATTACTTGGTCGTTGTTCAAAGGAGTAAGAATAAAGATGAACCGGAGCGTCGGATGAAGCACCCGGATAAATACTACTCGACCAAGTTCCGCCGATCTCGTCCATTAACTCGAATACTTCAAATGTCTCCAATTTCAATTCTAATTTCAACTTTAAAGCGGCACATATCCCAGAAAATCTATAATAGATTTAAATAATTATTTTTAATTTGATCAAAATTACCAAAATATACAGTAAAGAATGAATACCCTGCACCGACGATGCAAATGGATGGGCTTTTCTGTAATTTCGACATTTTAAATTTATTAACAATTTATTTTAAAAACTTTTACGGTAGAACTGTTTTAAAGAGTTGAATAAAGAGTTTTTTATCCGAGTATAAACATGTTGTTTATGTATAAGAGAAAAGCTGTTTGATGTGTGTGTAAATAAACCCTGGCAGCTACTAAACTCTAAATATGACAGAATTCCTAGAATAAAAAATTCAAAAGTTATTCAACTTAAATAAATGTAACTACAATCAGTTCATATCAATTTAAAATTTAATGAGTTTGTGCACGTAATGAAACATACGTAGCAGACTGCATATAATCACTTAAAAACAGTTATGAGGTAGCAAGAAAAATGCTTTACGATATGTGTCCTGAATTTAGGCCGAGGTCAGAGTTTAAAAGCTAAAAACAGTCGAAATACCGTTTAACTTTTTAGCATTGTTTTATGGTTTAGAAAATTTGATATTTGTCATTTAAAAATATTTTTAACGAGGGCAAGTACATAAAATAGCATTTCGTTTGTACAGTAGTATCAGATGATCAATCGGATGTACTCTCAAAATAAGCTATAATTTCAATAATATCAATATTGTTAGGAGATGTCATGGGACGCAAATAATAACGCTCTTACATCCGAAAATCAATTATGGTACACCAAAATAGTTGTATACAGATAAAATTTATAAACATTTAAGATAGAATCATGGATCATAGTTTTACTTTTCACAAATCCATATATTTTTTTAAAAAATAATGCGTGTATCTACTTATAAACTTCGTGTTGGATAAAGATCTTAACGTTTGCGTTTAAAAATGTATTTAGAACAGACAATAACATAAATGGATTTTTTTAGACAAGCAATTGGTTAAACTTGAATTTTAAACCGTTTTATCTGTTCGTAGTAATTTTTATTGAAATCATTGTGTACAATAAATGCGATTTATTTCAATAAAAAAATCAACATTTGTATTTGTATCGTGAAAAACCTCATTATGCAAGGTCAATAAAAAAATGTTAAACCAAAGTTAGACTACAAGAAAAATTAAATTTAGTAAAGTTCTGATTAATATGCATCATGTATGTGTATGAAATATGAAAACATAGATCCTCGTGGCTATTTAACGTCAACTTTTTACATAATCAAAAGTTATATATAATTACTTTAAACTTGAGAATACAATTATAGCATGTTTTAATAATGAATAGAAATCATCTCTTTATGTAAATATAAATACATGAAGCCCTCCCATCCTCACGTAATTTTAAAAAAATCAAATTTGTTACTAGAATATTTGATACTTTAAACTTTTCTCCTTAACATCATAGGGTTTAATATTTTTCAAATATTTATCTGTTTTAATAATTCAAGTTGTTAAATATGTATTAGGATTAATTTAAGATGGCCCGTCTCTCTTTCGTTTCGTCGGTTGTCTTTCTTTCTGTTTTAGTCTATGTAATATTGTTGATTTTGAATGCAGAATCCCTAAGCATTGCCAAAAGTACTTTTTTATATTTAACCAGTTTTTAAATGTCGAACTCTAAATAAAATCTAATAAATTTGCAATGCAGGTCGAGTTTCGGATGGAGTGGTTTTAAAGAGAGTGAAACGACAAGGTAATTGCACGAATTTACTAAATGATTCATATGATTTGACCATTTTTTAATTGCACGTACAACGTAACGTTCTGTTCTAAGGGGACATTCATTCATAAGTTACTTAAAAATCACAATACATTAAGTGGTCACTAAAGATTTATTATTATATTTTCCTAATTTCAGACCTTGGAATAGGTGGTGATGGAAGTGGTGACGCTTCTCTCGAAGGTACTAACGAAACTAACTCTAATCGTTCCATGAAATGTTTGTTTGATCCCTTCATTACTCATATTTGAGTAAATTTTTGATCATTTGGTATTTCTAATTTTTAAATTGATTTATTGCCGAAGCAGGGGCTGAAATAGATTTTGGGGGTCAGGCAGAAGGGGACCTCGGGGTTGATATCGATTTGGAGGCTGAAGGAGGAGCGGATATAGATTTGGAGCCTAACGAAGGGACTATAGATTTAGGCGGAGGAATCGGAGAGGGCATTGACGTAGGAGATGGAAGTGTAGACCTAGAAGAAGGAGCTATTACTGGAGGAGAAATCGATATAGAAGGAGGAGCTAATTCTGGAGGAATCGATATAGAAGGAGGAGCTAATTCAGGAATCGTTATAGAAGAAGGAGCTAATTCTGGAGGAATCGATATAGGAGGAGGAGCTAGTTCAGGAATCGATATAGAAGGAGGAGCTAATTCTGGAGGAATCGATATAGAAGGAGGAGCTAATTCAGGAATCGTTATAGAAGAAGGAGCTAATTCTGGAGGAATCGATATAGGAGGAGGAGCTAGTTCAGGAATCGATATAGAAGGAGGAGCTAGTAATGGAGGAGGAATCGATATTGGAGGAGGAATCGATATTGGAGGAGGAGTTAATTCGGGAGGAGTCGTTATAGAAGGAGGAGCTAGTTCAGGAGGCGGAGATATAGAAGGAGGGGCTAATTCAGGAGGTGGAGTTATAGAAGGAGGAACTAATTCAGGAGTCGGAGATATTTCTACAGAAGCAAGTGCTGGGGGCGAAGCAACCGATAGTGGTGCAACTTCAGGTAAATGTTCATCTCAATTATTTGTTATCTTAGGAAAACATGTCAATTTGGTTTCAAACAAATAGTTGACGTTTTCTAACTTAAAGGTGCTGGTACTGGCTCTTCATCAGGAGGAGGTACATACATTTGTCATACCAATCAAAAACCCTTGAACTAATATTCGACGTCATAAATTTTAATTGTATAACAATCTACAGGTGTTAAGGTAGGTGGGGGCGGAAAAAATAAACCTGGGGGAGGTAAAAAGAAAGCTACCAACAAGACCAAACCTAAGCGAGGAGGTCAAAGGTCAAGAGTTCGCTCTAAAAAAGCAGGAGCTCAACGTAAGAAATGGAATCCCAAATTCAACACTAAAACTTATTTCGTTCGAAACGCTGCCGGTCAAAAGCGTCGTGTCAAAGTTGTACCCCGACGTATGAGTTGGCGTCAGTCTCGAAACCTAATGCGAAGGCCCATAGGGGTAAAACGCAAAGGAAATCGACTTCTATTTTATAGATGGAAAGGAGCATCAGCAAGAAGTGGTCAAAGGGTAGGACTGAAAGCCATGGGGCTCAACTTTAACAAGAATCAATTTGTTCGAAAAAAGGGTGGGACTGTAGGGGGTAAAAGACGGGGTCAAGGGGGCCGAAGGGTTACGAAAAAAGGTACAGGCATGAGGTTTACGAATAATATTAAAAAGCAAAATTCAAGTGTCAAACGAGTTGGTCTTAAGAAAATGAAAGTCAATGTGAAAAAGCAAAAACCTCAGCCTTTAAAAAATAAGTTATTCAAAAATAATAAAAATTTTGCAGCTAATAAGCAGCAGAAAAATAGCTAATTTTACGTTTTTTACAAAGTTAAAGTTTATTTTATTTATCCATTAAATAAGTTCAAATCTAAAAATAATCTCTAGTATGTATTTTTATTTCAAACGTAACTCTGTTTTATCCAGGAAATGTATAAATAAAACATGAAAATAAAATAAACCTAATCGATTTTCTCAACGAAAGAATTTGATTGAATTTTTTAATCATCGTTAGCTCTCATTATCCTCAGAAAACTTTATTTTGGGCATTTTTCTTACGTAAAGTAACCATTTCTCGTCATTTTAAAGTGCAAAAATTTCAAAATCTATAGTAGAAATAATGCCTAAACAATATTAAGGCTTATTTAATTGTCAAAAAGTATCAATAAAAGCTCCAAATTGTATATTTGGTGTAGTTGCATTTTTATCAGCGTTCAGATTCCCCATCTTATATTAATTGTAAATTGAGTTACTATATTTGAACTATTTTACATGTTCAATAAAGTTTCCAACAAGTACGTATATTATCTGTGGTTATTCGATTCATAATGTTTAGGAAGTTTTTTTTCTCTTATCCATATGTTTACAAAGCCAATTCGTTATCAGAGTCAAATGTCAATACAGAAAATACAGAGTCGGAGTAATGTGATGCCACTTAATACAGGAAATAATCAATAAGTTCATGGTCTGTAATGTTAGGTCACTCCATTCATATTTGGTAAACAAATTAAGTATTATCAAACTAAACCTTGAATTTTTACTTTTGAAGTAGTCTTGTGTTGTCATTTGCCTGGAATTAAACGACATTATTTTATTGCTCTTGATTCCCTGATTAATTTAAAATTATTATTCAATTTCAAAAAAATTAAAATGTTTTCTTTTTTTGCAACGAAAGGGCTAATTATTGCATCCGTGGTTGGTGTCATATCTTTAGCTCTTCGAGAGTCAGGATTGTATAGACCGAGCTTTCCAATTGTGGAAACATTAAATGGACCTGTTCGAGGAGTTTTATCCATTTCTAGAGACGGCAGAGATTATTTCGCTTTTCTAGGTTTACCTTTTGCCGAGACACCAGTTCGGTTCCAGGTTATATTTATTTGCTGTAATGTAGAATTTTTTTTTGAAAACATCAAATTTTTAAAAAAGTAAGTTTTTTGTAAATGATTAAAGGCTCCAAAACCCTCAAAACCTTGGGAAGGAATATTGGATGCAAACAGAAATCCTCCTTTGTGCTATCAATACGATGCAATGGTGAAAGGACGCTTCATGGGGGTCGAAGATTGTCTGAAATTGTAAAAGCATTTGTAGTTTTGTTTTTATTTTGTATCTTGTTTTTAAAAGAGTTTTTTCTTTACTTTAAGGAACGTCTACACTCCTACGGTAAGAATGAAATATAAGAAGTAGGGCAAATTTTAGAATTTGTGTTCATTTTTAGTAATCTCAAGTTTTCATTTTTTATGTCTATCCATCAGATTAAAGGGCCTTTAAAACCGGTTATTTTCTGGATTCATGTATTATCCCAATAACATTTTTGAATAAATTAAGGATTTAATTTAAATTTTAATTTATTTTTATTATAATATAAATAGGGCGGTGGATTTTTGAGGTATGTAAATACAGTAAAAAATAACTTATTATTAATGAAATTTGAAAACGAAAACGCAAAAAACCTTCAAAATTTCAGATTTATAGGTTCATTTTTCCAACTTTTATTAATTTCAATGGACACATTTATTTTCAAATCTTTACTATTTTTTTTTACTTCATTACAACTTTAAAGGCTTTTTAAAATTTTACAAACACTTATTTTCTTAATTATTTTTATAGCGGAGGGGCTTCTATGTACGAGGTAATTATCCGACATTTATTTTCATTTAAAAAAATATTAATTTGGATCCAGAATTTAACTTTTAATTTAGCCGACTTACCTAATGGATGAGGATGTTGTACTCGTAGCTACAAATTACCGTTTAGGACCTTTGGGGTACTTGATACTTTAATATCATAATTCTTTCTTAATATTTATTAATACATGTTTCTTAATCTAGGTTTCTTAATACTGGCGATGAAGTTATAAGGTAAAATTAATTTTGTGCATATCAAGAACACAGCTGGTTTCCTAAACTTACGTTTTGTATTCAATCTAGAGGTTCGATGGGTCTTAAAGATCAGCAATTATCGCTACAATGGGTTAAACATAACATCAGGTAAATTTAAATATTCCCAAGATTCTTCTGGTTTAAAATATGTATATAAGCTTTTAATGTACCCGAAGGAATTTTGGAGGAGACCCGGACCGAATTACTCTGATGGGTGAAAGTGCCGGTACGTTGTTTAAGGGAAAGCGGAGGCAATAATTGACCACCTATGTTTGTTGCTTATCAAATTTTAATTATAACTCCGTTTCGTAGACTAATAACGCTTTTTTAAATTAAGTTTTAATGCATTTGAAACTAGTTTAATTATTGTCATCGATTTCTAATAATTTCACTATTTAATATTGCATATTATGGGAAATTAAAATACTTTAATTTTCTTACGTTCTAGGAGGAGCATCGGTTGCAACATTTAACTTTTCTTACGTTTAAAAAAACTTATCAATAATTAAAATGTAATTTTAACTAAAAGGTTCACTACCATGTCCTATCTCCAGCTTCCAAAGGTCTATTTCAAAAAGCGATAATTCAGTCAGGTTCTGTAATGTGTCCTTGGAGTTATACACCGAATCCTCGACTTCAGGCCATAAATTACGGGAAACGAGTCAATTGTCCGACAGAAAATAGTTCAGCTTTGGTTTCATGCTTGATGAAATTAAGTCCCAAGGAGCTGTTTTATCCCATGGTCAATTACATGGCAAGTTATTTTTAATGAAATATATACGTCCACGAAGTATATGCACTGCTCAAAAAATCGAGATTCCAAAAAACTACTTACCTGATTTTTATATGTAAAAAAATTCGTTTGGTTTAGAAACTATCTATTTAATGCCATTTAAAAATCGAAAATTCAATATTGGACAAACGTTTTTTTTTTGATAGACCCAGTTGGGTTTTTCTGATTTGGGGAAAGCACTATACTTAATTTTATAAAAATCAACTAAATGATTTATTGATTGCTCGATTTTTTGATTGCTGCATTTACTTTGTGGAAACCCTGTACTTCAAAAGCAAGTAATTATACAACTGTCCTAAAAATGCTAATTGTGATTTCTATTATATAGAAAAATAGTCCGCTAACACCTCAAGAATGGATGTTTGTGCCTTCAGTCGAAGGTATTTTAGAAGACGATACATTTCTGGGGGAAAATCCAAGGGTTGTACTTGAGGAGGGCAGGTACAACACAGTACCGCTTATGTTTGGCATCAATTCTGGTGAAGGGGGACTCAGAACTTCAAGTAAATAAATCATTCTACTATTTTTACTCACGGTTTTTTGCAAAAAAAATTAAAAATAATTTTAAATTGCAGGGTTAGAAGCCAATACAAAAGCTCTGAATTCTATGGACGAGAAATGGAACGAGTTTTGTCCTATGTTGCAACACTACGACTCCAAAAGGACAGACATTAGTAAAGAGATTAGGGACTTTTACTTTGGGAAAGCAGTTTTCTCTGAAGATATGAACGGATTTTTAAAGAATTTTACGCAAATGATTTCCGATGGGATATTCTTCCAACCGATTCATAAAGCTGCTTCCTTCCATGCAAAACAAGGGCCTGTTTACATGTACTATTACAACTTTACTTCCACTCTGCCCAGTGTCTATAGTTTGATGAAAGCAGTTGGAGCAGAAAGCGATTGGATATTTGCGGAAGTAAAAGCAGCTTATTCTATTGCCAAAGATGTGTTAAGAAAATACTTTGGATATAGTGGAAATCACGAATATGGTTTGTTACAATTTATATGCTTTATTGTGAATATTTTACTAATTTTTAAAAAAAAATCTGAAGGTGTTTGCCATGCAGACGATCTATTTCAACTTTGGAAAATGCAATGGCCATTTCAAATCGGACAGAGTAGCAGTGATTATGAATTTTCAAAAAAGTTTGTGAAGGCCATAGTGGACTTTGCAAAAGACGAGTAAGTTATTGAATACATCTACAGGGATCTGAATATTTAGATAATATTAATTGTTTTGTATTATTTGCACAGAAAATCCTTGAAATTTGATGGAATTGACTGGCCACCGATCGACCCAATGAGTTCTGAGCCTTTCAAATACATGCTGATTGATAACATTGGAAAAGTAATTGATGAGCCGTTCGTTGACAAACTTCCGTTTTGGAATTCATTGAATATTCGGAACTCTTATGAGACTCATAATTGGTGAACAATTATCTACAAGGAGAATTCCTGATAATATCTGTGATTATTATATATATGTAGTATGTATATGTTTTACTTGAAAGAATAACAGATAGAAATAACAATGTCATTAAACTTAAAATCTAAAAAAACGAAGTTATTGGCTATCAAATTAATAATTCTCGTAATGTTTAAGCCGGAAAAGATGAGCGGATCCACGATTATTGCCAACTGCTAGATAACCACTATTCGGTGAAAACGCCATGCAGTTAGGTCGACCATAATTAGCGTTGACAAAAGGAAATCTAGGAAAGACTGTTAAAGATGGAAGATGAACCTGTAAGGAAATATTATTTTTTATAAATAAATTAGATTTTCTTGAATGCATTTTACTAGTTGTTATGAAATTAAATGTTACCAGTCTAAGAGCGTTTTCCTTTTCTACAGATCCAATACCGAGAATTTCTTCCGATTGATTGAATTTGAGGGCTGTTATAGAAGTTTGGACATTTCCAATCTCACCGATTGGTTTCCGAGGAATGTTCCAAGAGGCACTAAAGTCGTCTACAATCGGCTCTTGTTTGTTTTGAAGAACGGATACGAAGCCGGTTGTGGAACCACAGGCGATGTATTTTGAAACGGCGGCAATACGAGTTCCTCCAAAGGCTCCTTCAGCAAAAAATCTCTCCGTACATCGAAGTGCGTTCATGTCGAATCGACATATTTCTCCGTTAGCTGAAAATATATTATATTAAATTACTATATAGGCTTTGTTTAGATTGACATATCTATTAGTATGGTATAGTAGAGCTGAATATACCTCCATAAGAAAGCATAGTCAAGCCATCCTGAGTAAATGCTACATCCTTAACCTCCTCATTAACACCAAGACTTGAAATAACTTCCTTTGATCTCTTTGAGAAAACGTTCATCAAGCCGTTGTGACCCAATGCGACCAAATATCTGTCATCTGGACTTGGAACCAGTTTCTAAAACATAGCAAAATAATCTTAATTGATTAAGTCAATAATTTTTAAATTATACTCCTTCAATACCCGAATGGTTTCCTTCTCGTTTGAAAATCCTGGTTTAACCCGTTGTATATCTCCCGATCTCATGTCATACGAATAGAAATGTCCAGCAAGACCTGAAGACACGTATATCTCATCTCCTGCTGCACAAAATGTTGCATTTCTCAGAGGGAAATTTCCGAAATTCACAGACTGGATGAGTGCATTAGTACTTCCGTCAACCTACAAGTACGAAAACACAGATTAGGTTCACATAAATTAAATTGATTCTGCAGATAATTCAGTTGTTATTTTACCTGATACAAAGAGACTAATCCAGAGGAGCCGGCAACTAAGCCAACAGGGTTTTTAGGATGAAAGTCTACACTTCTTATAACTGCACCTTCAGCTCTGGCAGCCGAGTTCAAATCCAGTACTTTTGAAATATTTAACTTCCCTTGAGGCAGTGCTGAATATTTTGAGGCTCCAACTCCTACTAAAGTACTACTATCTTCATCATCATCGCTATCCGCGGCCTTTATCTTCTTCACCTACCATTAATAATTTAATAAAATTAATGAACATTATTCAAAAACATGTTTATTTATTGTGCTGTTAATAAACTCACCTTGTCCAATCTAGCCCAGTTTGGTGTGGGTCCATAGACCATCTCAAAGTTTTCTATTAGTCGCTTTCGATAAGATTGACCCCGTCTTGGCTCCGTCTTTGCTCTCCTCTGCTTCACACCGTCTTCATCCCTGAACACAAAATAAGAAACAATACTAAATTTAATACAAGTTTATAACACGAAATGAAATGTAATTGTAATGAAATTAATTACTTGATGTCATCATCCGGGTCATGCCAGGCTGGAACGAGTCGTTTCACTCCTTTTGATGGTAAATCGACATCCTTGACTTCTTCATCCTGAAGCTGATTATTACCGAGAGCTATTTCTTTATTCCCCTTTGGTCCACCTGCTTGGATTATTAAATCACTTATTTAGATATTAATAAAGTTTTATGAACTTTAAAAATTACAGAAACAGTCAACGATTTTAAATTTTAAAACCTGACAAAAGTAGATTTAAATGCTTGCAAGCCTTTATTATTATTTGCTTTATAAATACTGAACACTCAAAATGTTTTTAAAAATCGCTATTTAACAGCAAAATCTAGATCGCAGTTTTAATTACAATTCGAAATTCACAATTATTTTAATTTTTACAAAACAAAAACAAAATCCTAACCTGCTTTTGATTTCCTTGTTGTTTCTTTTGGTTTCTTCTGTCCTTTTGGCCATATCGCTACAGTCTCCATTATAACTAATTCCAATTTTTAATATAACTAACTTAAGTTTAATTTTTAAATGAGTTTGTGTAAAAAAAATTAACTTTCACAAATTAGTGCATGTGCTTGATTTTGAATATTCAAGCTCCCGCGCGGATTGTTTCAATGGCTGTATCAACACCTAATGATAATTTAATGTCAACAATTTAATTAATAATTTTGCTACTTAAGATTGGTTACCATAAAACGCTCATTGAAATAACTCCCGCTTCAAATGTCCAAAAAGGTTAAAAAAAATAGTTTTTTTTAAAACTTTTGTTAATACGAATTTAAAAATAATAAGTCCACCAAACATACATGCAGTCGATTAGGCCGGATCAATAGATTAAACTCAGACCCTCTGACTTTTTAAATCTTCACGGCTCTTGTTTAGTCAGAAGAAAAACCCTTACACAGACAGAAGTCGTCGCTTTTTTCGAAGGTTTTTCTTCCGACTAAACAAGAAGAGCCGTGAAAATTTAAAAAGTCAGAGGCTGGATTCCAGGGTCTGAGTTTAATCTATTGATCCGGCCTAATCGACTGCATGTATGCCACCAACAAAGCTTGGTCGTTTTCATTCAGTTCTTCAGTTACATTTTAAGATGTTGTGTGAATAAAGCATTATTACCTATTTTTAAGCATGAAAAATGTTCTCAAACTGACTTTCAATTATGAATTAATGACATCAAAGTTTGATACGTCATTGCAATCGTCTTGTTAATTTGACTGAAATATGGACGTATTGATGAGAATTTTTTTTATACATTAGATATTATTATAGTTATACGGTGCAGCAATATCTCAAACTGTAAATTTTAGATCCTAAGTTTTTATGCATACTTAACAACCATTGATCTTTTCGTCGCGATATACATTACAAATTACATCAGAAGCTAACCCATAAAGCGCATCAAATTGACCAATGATTTGTCTTTAGAAAATTAATTAAAACTCAATGTTATCTTAAAACTAGAGAATTCATACAATGTCGACGATATAAGCGGAATTGTTTTAGAAAGCAACGTTGTTTATGAATAATTTAGCATTTTTTAGACTGGTTCAAGGATACAATGTTTTCTGAACGAATATTGATTTTATTGATAACATGATTTACTTAAGCAGATTAAATACTATCCTTGACAGAAATCGTTCATAACGACTTTTAGTATGCCTGTTCATAGAATTTCTTTATAGAAGCTGTTGCCTAAACATTTTTTGACTTATTTAATATCTTGCTTGCTATTCCATTCTGTGCAAGGGGATCGATTAAATAGACAGCCAACAGGTCAGCCTCGTATAAAAACACCCCGCTATTTCTTAAAGGAAAGGAAAAGGTAAAATGGCTTGAATAATTTAACAAAGACGTGGGTTGAATCCTGCCAAGACAAGATGAATTATGTAGATCATTCCAGACATTTTAAATAAATTAAAGGGATTTTGCATAACATGATACTAGCTATATAAATCTACTAGACTTCTGCAACCATTGACTTTACAAACTTTGCGGAGCATTAACAGCTACTTTTTGACAGCTTACAGCATGAAATTTCTCAACTCAAAAAATAAATTTTATCAAATAATCCGTTTCCTGTTTTATTTCCTATCCTTAAAAATTAGTAGCACCGCATCATCGGAAAATAATCTAAATCATTTATTACCATTAAAATCAGTAATCGAGAATCTTAATGAGTACCTCCAACCGTTTCATGACTGCTTGATTCATTTGATAAATTACGATGGAGTGGATTTTCACGCAATGTCTGTACCAGTTGTTCTTTCTCGGTACTTTGGAATCAATCGGACCCGATATGGAATGAAGTGGTTTGATCTACTACCAGTAGAATATCTCAATGACCCGGTAAAACAAAAGGAGACACAATACCAAGCATATCCGTTTCAGTATAAGTCTTCTTTCTACAATTGGAAATGCTTTGCTCAATTTTTTCTCTTACCTCCGGACAAAAACTCTTGGATAAAAGACACCTTTTCAAAACTATACATTCCAGACTCATTCCAGAACTTTTGGAATTCTAATGGCACTTTTGGCTTCCAGTAAGATTTTTTAAACATATTAACTAATCGTAGATAAACAAATATTAATAATAACTCAAATTCAGGAGAGATTAAAGTTGCGAGGCATTTTTTCAATTTTTTTCAAATATGTCAAGCCCAAATGCATTGAACTTTTGAGGATAGTTATAACTGACGATGTTAACATACAACATATGAAAACTCTTTTTATTGGTTTTGATTCTCAAAATTAAGTTAAAGGATTGGGTTATTAATGTTATAAAATTATTAAATCTGGTCCGATGACTTCGGACAAGTAAAGATTATGATCGGCTCGATGATTCGCTTTAGACAAAATAGTTTTGGAGGGCTGTTGTAAATCAGATAGGTATTTGCATATTATGCATCAACAGAGGCAGTACAATGCCAATCATATTCGGTCTTAACTCTAATGTGTGTTAAATGACAGGGGGCTGGGCATGTATTCTACACTGCAGGGAAAATATCAAATCTTGATTGGACCAGCTTCTTACACTCGAGACATATGGATAGAAACCATGGACCAGCTAACCGATGACGGACATCCATATCCACAACTCCTGATATTATCGGTATTCAATAATTCAGGGATTTTTACAGTCCATCAGATAGAAACCGTTTGTCACTATTGTAGTACGAGCGCCAAGGTTCACATCCCAGTAAACATCACGCCAGAAAATCTCACAATTACTTTTCTCGAAAATCATTTTGCAGAGATTAACAAATACCCCGTGCCATGGACTGTATGGGATGAACACGCAGAACGATTTCTCAAATCGACGGATATGGATCTTTTCAACCGCATGAGTCAGGCAGTAGTTGAAAAACAGGTGACATTCATGAACTTACATGACTATCTTCAAAATGACTTTTCAGTTGAGCTGATAATGTTTGCTTTGGTACTCCCAAATGTCTCGATTGTAAAACCAAAACAAAGGTTTATGTTTCCTAACCCAAGCCTAGAATTAGTTACTATTAACCCACACTTTTACGACTATGATCAAGAGCACTATTCGTTCATTACTTGTGGCGGGGTATCCAAAGGAAGTATTGATTTTAGCGGATTTATATCCGCCTTTGACGAATTGAGCTGGATTTTTTTGTTGGTGGCATATCTCGTTGTCTCAATATTCACATTTCTAGCACTTAAATATGGTAGGAAAGTAAATGACTCAGTTCGGGCTTTTGAGATCATGTTTAAAATTCTGTTAGAACAAGGGGATGAGATTGCGACCAATTCAAAACAATACGGCTTCATGTACTCAGTATGCGCTGGATCAATTTTGGTAGGAATTGTCCTTACAAACGCGTACAAGGGAGAAAATATTACGTCCCTTACTGCCCCAATACCGTCGGTAGGTCTGCACAGCTTTACTCAGCTTGTTGATATGAATTTCACTGTGTACACCAAAATCAAAACATACGATGATGACTTCCACCTTGACGGTGATAAGTGCACAGCAAAGTATACAGATTATCCATATGTGGGTCGCAAAGGCAGATCTGAGTACACTGAAATATTTTTTGGCATCGAATACAGGTGGATATATGAACCTCTTAAAAGCCTGTTTGCCACCGATGAGTTTAATTTCTATAGGAAAGTACTGTACGACCATGTGCAGTTATATCCTGACTGTGACAGACTAATTTCAAAAAATGTTAGTTACGCTGAGGTAATTAAAGATTGCAACAATAATTCGGCTTATATTGGTTGGTCTAAGGACATTAAGTCAATTAAACTGGGTTTGATCAATTTAAAAGAAGAAAATCCTGTCAAAAGACACATTTCTACTGGTGACGAACCTCGGCTGACAAGGAAAAAAGGGTGGGAATTTAAAAAATGGACGGATCGAGAAATGGTCGGACGATTGCGAAGATTGTTTGAATCAAATATCCCGGATAAGTGGCGATCGGTCCATCATTTCAAGCAAAACCAGCTTTCAAATGTTGACCTGACAATGTCCCAATATAGGAATAGTAAACCCAAGCCACTGAAAGTAGTTGGTAATATTGCAGCTACCTTTGTCATTCTTGTTACATGTTTGGGTTTTACGCTTGTTGTGTTTATGGTTGAGGGTTTAATTTCGCTTAAACCTAAAATTAAAACCATAAGCATGAAAATATTCTTTGCTATTGCTGAAATTTTCAATAGGTGTAAACGAAAAGCTGCAAGATTTGGTACAAATGTGGACAGAAAAATACTGCGTAAACGCATTGATACAAATATATTACATTAATTGTTGTTTCTTGTCTGTAAAATTGAAATGGTTCAAAAAAAAGGTTTGTCATTGATAAAAAGAATGAAAGTAGATAGAATTAATTATGATTAAATTTTGTTAGAATTGTAACACGATCATGAATTTCTATTATTCCGTGTGATTCAATATCTGATCTTTAAATGATTGAGATACCCTTGTTATAAGGATTTAATGTTCGGATTTATTAAGTATGATTGAAATGAGGACTCAGTTGAGACGAATTTCAAATCAATGTTACAATATTACTGATTTATTGTAAATTATTAAGGCAAGAATAATTATAGAAAATAAGGAACATAAAGTAGCATCTGTGTGTTGGAAAAGCTAAAGACTGAATGATGAGTTGATCTACTTCATTCTAGGTATGTGGTGGCAGAGTTGTGGCATGAGCAGTGCCGTAACGACGTAAATATTACACTATATGAAATAGGATTACAGAATGTAAGCTTTACAGTTTAAGTGAAATACGCTTTAAGTGTTTAGGTAAATTAGGTGAAAGAAGCAAAAAACGTAGAAATATTATATGTTGCCTACAGTAAACGTAATAAATGGTCGACTAGAAGCAAAAAAAAAGTTTAATTGCAATTGGTACAAAATCTCAACAATCTCAACAATAATTTTAAATGATGAATATGTTGACTATAGATTGTATTTGGTAGAGCGGCGGAAGGCATTTTATAGCATATAATTTAGGTGACTATTTTTTGTCGTCAAGTTTAAGGTAAACTCGTAAAAATAATTACAAAAAAATAATTGTTCCAACGATGTATAAAAATAGAAAAACTACTCCAAGCAGCTATGAAGGGCCCGTTCTTAACACGTTGAATTAAACGTCTTTTTTATCACGTTTTAAGTTTAATCTTAATT
>JAQGBQ010000046.1:0-56139 GCA_034698485.1 Vertagopus arboreus
ATTTTCGGGGGTCTCAACTTTCATTGAGCGTTTCTGAGTCATTTTTGAAGGAATCCTTTTAAAATTTTCACACAATTGGGTGAAACTATTGTTCAATGCGTGGCTAAAATTTCAGATTTTTCAGGCTACAAAATTTTGAGTAATAGCTTATCATAGATTATTTTTTAAAGTGTATACACCCTCTGTATTATCATCCCACTTAACATATGATGTGAGTTGTAAGTAGTTCTAGCGGTTTGACATATGGCTCACAAATATGCAACTTGGGAGTCGTTTCTTTCTATTATTTCAGACTACTGTATAGTAGCAGTTAGGTAAATTAATCATATTTTATTTTTGCACCACTATAACCAAACTTGGCTACAGAGATTCATATAAGAACAACCCAGGTGGATAACTGTCTCATGCTTCTCTTTAGTTTCCAATTGTGTTCTTGTACATGTTCAAACACTTGTAGTCATGAGGAAAGTTTAATCATCAAAGGAGGACACAAATATTACATAATGGTCTTGTCGCATGTCGCATGGCATTCCTGCTTTGCTATAGGATATTTAACCACTAGAGTCACCGCCGTTGTTAAGTATCTAACCAAAATTCAAAACAACTACTATACCAAGACTCAGCTACCTATAGGCTTTTGATTGTTTGAAATTAATAATTTCGAAGAACCAACAAATTCATGGGAACATGAACACTAGAATATATATATATATAAAAAAGCTGATAGAAATACGCACCAACAAAAGGCTGGTAGCATGTCAAATGTAGCAAAAGGCTCAGTGTTTTTAATCAATTTTCGTCCAGTTTCTGGAGCCAAACTAGATCTGTAGTAACAAACTCATCTTCAGTGCCGATTTCACTGTAACAGATCTCATCGATTTCCATATCACATCAACCTGATAGAAAATTTAGCATTTTGTATTTTTACCAGCTGAGCATATTTGTTATCATCTAGCTTATTTTCTTTATTATTTAGAAACACGAAAACTGAACTAGTTATTAGTTCCTTAGGATGTATGCTTTACTATGAATATAATCAGCACTCTCTCACGTTCTACGAAGATCAACCAGTTTCAATGAGTTTGATGAAATCTGAATCTGATTAGGTTCAGCCCACTTCAAACCCATACGATTGCAGATTGTATAGATATAGCCGATCTTTCCTTGCAAATTCTCTGTCGAAAGTCTAAATTCAGTTTGAATCTTTTAGTAACATTCATCGTTGATAAAGGCCGGCTGTTGGTGCGGTGTGGTTACTCATGGATGTATCTCATCATGAAAGAAGTAATTAGAAAATAGAAACCAATAGGAATCCTTTAAAAGTTCAACTACACTCATAGATGCTATATACATATATAGGAAGAACCAAAAATCTATTACCCGAAGAGCCTCTCTACTACTCTTCGTTGTCCTCGTTAGAAATTTCCAATTTAGATTCAATCCAGAAGCAACTCTCTGTGTCAAGCCTTGCAAAGACCAAGGACATTTAACAATTCCTCTCAACATAAGATTTCACTTCCTGAAAAACTATGGTGAGGGATGTAAGAGAATAAAATATATTGCTGACCTATATGCCAATACATTACTCGAACTTTTTGACTGTTTATATATAAGTATAGACAAGTATAGAATAGTACATATGCTGAGAAAACTAAATGGTAAATGCGTCCATCATTTCTTCACAGGACTTTCAGCATTTCCCCTTCCTCAATATATTTTCTTATATGTACGTACAGGATAAAATGAACATGCGAGATTTAACCTTAGAATGGATATAAGATGACTACTATAAAAGAAAGGAACGTGTAGTTTGAACAAGAAGGAAGACGTCTAGAGGTTTGGCTCTTTAGAATTCTCTGAAATAAATAGGAAAGGAGTAGCATCAACTTGAGAGACGAATGAGGTTGTTTTTTCAGCCCATTTCTGGGACAACAACCAACTTCTCTCTTTTAGCTTTCACATTCAATCCTTTCGTATCATAAATCAGACCACCGCCACCAGAAGTTCCTTCCAGCTGCCATTCTTGATTCCAGACTTATCGGCCTAATTGATGGAATTCAGGGCTCAGGTGTAACTTAATATGACAGCCTCTTCTTACTTTCTCCTTTGTTTTAACAACTTGTACTCTACGTCAGTTCTTCTGGGATATCCCTTGATGCTTATAAATGTATGGATTTATAAACACATGTATCATTATTCACCTGGTACTCTTCATTCCCCTAAGGGATGAATATTGACACTGATGAAAAACACTCGTTAGTTTTACAAGTATTTCAAGTATTATCACCATCTTTTTAAATAAACATTTTTCAATAGGTTCTACTGTAGTGTAGCATTTTTGAAAAATTAATAACTAGATGATCACAACCTTTTCCTTAGTTTCGAAGTATGAAATGAGCTGACTACTCTTCCGTATTTTCAACCTCATTTCCTTCTCTTTGATAATAAAAGAATTTCATTTCCGTGATCAAATGACTTTTTTTATACAAGTTTCTTTTTGTTGAGCATGGAATCATGGAACCGAGTTTTATATATGTAGCTAGATATAAAACCACATTTTTACTGTATTTTACATTATATATTATTGCAAAATGAAAGCTTTGGATTTGAAATGAAAATGTTTGTATCCTTCTTTTATTTATTTCCTTTCCAATTGATGGTTTATACTTGTCTCGATCATTGTGAAAAAATTGAGAATTTGTGAATTGGTCGTTTCCTCCATCATTAAAGTCTTTGTATATTTTGCCTGAGCTTCGGAGCCTAGAATGAAATGTCAAATTCAGGATTTTCCTCTTGACGACATCGATGTTAGTAATTATAGGTTGGGAAGAGGAGCTAGAGTTCTTCATTAAAATGACTTCTCCACTGATACCATTAATGACAAGCTGTATATTATTATTCTTATTACTACTACTACTATAATATGCCTCAAGAACGAATTGTGTTAGCTCAGAAAAGACGAGGAAGAAGAGTCACGTCATTAAGTATTCGTGGCATAAAGGGAAATATGATGTTAAATGAATAAGGGTTGGTTAGAATGTTATAAAAGCTATATATTTTGAGGGATTCTAAAGGATGTTATTAGAGAGTCACGTTACCCGTTACCAAGCAAAGTCCATAGACTATATACTTCATCAGGTCTATTTATACAGTTTCGAGTTGGAACGTTGGAAGTTGCTTGGAGCTTTCAGCTAGAAAGCATGGAGAGAGTTGGTGGTGGAGAGTTGAAGAAAGTAGCTACATAGGATCCTACTTGCCCCTATGTTGAAACGGCAGTAGTAGAGTTGTGAGCATAAAGTGAAAGAGGCGAACCAACTGTTGATTCTGCTCCAGTGTTCCTGTCATATAAGACTGGAAAGCATTTCACTTCCCCGGAGACACAAGTATTCTACCGCTCTACTTTGTCGTTCTACCCAAGCCTCTTTTGAACTTTTAGTCATCTGCTGAAAAAAGTGGATAGATTACTTTTCTAATGCTTCTGGGATGATGATACGAAAGCTTTGAAAGTAGAGAGGTAAACCGTATATAGATACTACTGCACACACTCGTACAGCAGTGTACAGCAGCGACAGGGCAACTGTATCGAATGACACAAGAAAGAGCTTTGTCAAGATCTCCGTAAGAAGATAAGTCATTGCAGGTGAAAAGCAAACCAAGAGACGGTTCTTTTGCACAAATTGTAGACCTGTGGAGCTTACCATGGCTCTTAAAATTGATTCATATTTGTTATATAAGAAAATTGCGTCTGCATTGATAGGATCAGAGAAAGTTTAGAAGAAGTAAAAAAAATATATACGAAAATAGGAAGTACATATATACAGAAATATATATAGGTTAACATAATAGGTTAAATATGTATTAAATTTTTTGATGGAAGGTGCACAGAGTCCATAAATACATATTTGAAATCTAAAGGAAGAAAGAAATGGGGCTGCCTGGTGGATGTTGTATATGAGACTACATATGTATATCTTGGAAAGTGATGTAAATGTCAAAGCAATGCATTAATACGTAAAGGGAAATGGTTGATTGAATGTGTCTCCTTCACAAAGTCCAATAACATTCATCCCGTTGTTGTACATATCCAGCCAGGCAGACATACACAGTAGAGGAAGGAAGACAACCAAGCAGCGTACTTGGTTTCCTTGGAAATGAATTCGACGGATGTTGAATCTTCTATAATACAGACGTTACAAAACCTTATAACCAAATGCCTACTACTAGTAGTAGTTTTTATCGCACTTTCTCCCCTAGAGTCTCGAGCTTTCACCCGCTTCACATAGCCCTAAATGCTAACTAAATATTACCTCACCACTAAAGTGAGTAAAGTCACTTGGGAGAAGCTCTCTTGGCCTGTCGGTATATTTGCTACCACTCTTGGTAATCATTCGCTCGGGTTTCATGGTGGAAAAGATTTCGAAGCTTTATTTTTACCTGTTTAACATAGAGTAATATAGAATACTTCTATTTCTACTATATCACTACCTTATTCTTTGTATTGCCATATGGAAGAGTTTAGTCAGGCTGAGCTGACTCACCTGGTTTCCTGGTGCAAATATACAGAGCTATATGTATAATGTGATACTACTGAAGGCTGCCTGAGTCTGACTCTTGAAAAGAGTAACCAGGAGACAGAATTCGGAGATAAGGAACTCAATCTCATCATTCTCGTCCATCCATACTAGAAATTTGCTTCAATCCTCCATACTTTCACCGTTCCGATGTTACAACCAACTCGATAGACGTCATACTAAACAAGGTTTTAGTCTCTCTTAGAAACGAGTACACTTGGATTTTTGTCCTTCAGCCTTTTCTAAATCTCTACTGATTCCATGCTCAACACTCTCTTATGTTCTCTTTACTTCCCTCTGGTTATTCAATGCTTCTTTTCCTTTCTCAGTTTTTTGTGTAAAACTTCAACCAAATTACACGCCTCGTGCCTTTTACATAGTAGGTAGTTTCTATCTTTTCATAATAGATTGGTCGTGCTAAGAAAAATTACCTCCTGTCGTCAACTTTTAAAGAACTTGTCTCTTCATTAATCGAATCATTACCTCAAGGCTAAAGGGGAAGACAGCGCGCCATTAAATATCCCTGGTTGGTTTTCTCCACTTTCTGCGGCATAATAAGATAGTCTTTATTACTTGGGCTCTTCATAATTATTAGAATTATAATTTATTTAGTGTTTCACTATCCCCCCTTTTTCAACACATCTCGTCTTCTAACTCTTTTATCTTGTTCTAAATAATAAACACATATTTCATATGAGGCTGAAATCATTGGAGTGTTCTTGTGTTTTTAAAATCAATCACATTATTCGGCAACAATTGTCTCGGGAATAAATAAATTTACCATTAAGCTGTCATTGTCACCTTAGATCAGTACTACTGGATTTACTTCAGAATTACAGAAGAAGATTTCTCTCAGGAATCAATTTATCAATATTTTAGCATTTCATTATATAGAATCCTGTAAAAATATTGAGTCTACTATAGAGATACCTGAAATTATATATTCAGTCTCAAATGTGAATTTGAAATCTGAATACGATTCAACGATAAATAAATATCCAAAATGAAATCACTCTTGCATAGTCTGCTACTGATTAGGTTTATAGGATTTGTGTGGCTTTAGTCTGTTTGTAATTTAGAAGCAAAATTGATTGAAACCCATCACAGATAGTATGTAGAGACGATGAGAAACAATATCGTCCAACTCGCAACCATAATCCTATTATTAGATGAGTAGTTGGACTAGAACTCTCAGCGTGGAAAGTTCCATTAGATTTCGAATCACAAACTCCAGAACCTAGAGCGGCATACAAATATCCACTACAGTTAGATTGTTGATACGACCATGTAATTTAATGGTTTTGTTCCACAGAGTCATTTCCAACTAGAATAACACTCTGACCAAGAAGAGACAACCCCGGAAAGAAAAGCAACTGGTGTGAGTTCTGTCTGTCTGGTCTGACTCGAAGCGTGTTTCCTCGATGTCAAGTGGATTTGACAATCACCTCACGTACGTCATGCAGTGTCTTGATTGTTTTCCATCTCTCTTTCTTCTCAAGAATCTCTGTGTTTGAGTTCCTTGAGGTTTAAACAATGCAAAGAAAAGTCTATATTCTAAGTGTTGAGTCTTGACTTGGTTGAGTGACAATGGATGACAAGAGCTATGTTGGAGAAGATGTCAAAACACATGCAAGCTGGACATTTTTTATAGACTGTAGAAAATCTTTTCCATGCTACTATACCAAGTAAATCCACGTTACCAACAGTTTTTCTATTGAAAGAAAGACAGGTGGGGAGCACAACCTGTACGAGTGGAGTACAAATAGACTAAAAGCTTGTGTATTTTTCTCTTGTAAATTTTTAATGTGAAGTTACAGGCTTCAATCTTTTTTTTTTTTTTTGCTCACTGCAAGCAGAATTCTATAGAGATAACATTAGCATCATCAACTATGAACCATCATTAAGATTCTACTTTGTTCAAGTTGGTACTTTTCATTTATAAAGAAAATGAATAGTGGTAGTAGTAACAGCAGCAGCTTATTTGTATTTGAATAAGAAGACCAAGGCTTTCTTTGCTCTTTCGCTTTAGGCGAATTCATCCACAAAGTCAATCTCATCAAGAGCACGAAGAAGAAATGAGGCGGATCAAAATAACCTCTAGCACTTCTTGAGTCATTCCTCATGTCAAAATCCTGGTAATATAATCTCTCTCTGATGCATTCTCACTTACATACAACCAACCGCTTATTATACCTGGGGACTTCCAACCGTCCACCAAATCTAATAATCATGTCATTAATCTGGGGTGGTAAGACTATACTTTCACAGTATCTAACCACTTATATTTATAAGACGTACCCGCAGTATTAAAACAATGTAATGATATGATTATTAACTATGTCTGGTTTATAACGTCAAGAAATGCTAATTCCAAACCTGAATTATTTAATAGGTGCTTTTGATTTTATTTATTACATACATCTCAAGCTATGGTTTATTCATTGGCTGTTTTTAAGACTTGCTTTGATGTTTACCATGTTTATAACAAAATTTAAATTGCCTATTTCGAATCTATATTTGTTTCTGATGTCATTTCCAGATAGAAATGGGAATATCAGTTGTAAGAGTGCATGTACATACCACCCGCGACCTGAGGGTAAATCCGTTAGACTGTATACAACTTTCTGGAGTTCTGGAAAGCGATATCCTTTCGCTTAGAATGTGATTTAAACTCTTTTGATTTAGTGAAAGCAAACTTTGAATCGTTTCTAGAGTCAATTTCCCCCACTACTAGTAAAGTAAACGATTTTTGACATCATGCTTCAACACTCCCTTACAGTCAGACTTTGCTAGGCCTGATCTCAACAGTCTCAGTCTCAACACTCAAAGTCAGTTGTCAGTAAGGGCGATTGATGCGGTTTTCTATCAAACGGCCGAAGGGGTAAATATTGACATTTGACATGCCGGGTGGTGAGTTATAGTACTCTCTTTTTACGATACTTATTTTCTATAGGATCTTCTAAGAACAAAAACAGTTCTTCATCCAACAGCCTTTCTCTGACAGCAAAGTTGACAATTTTAAAACTCATTTCATTTCTTCTCAAGGAGGGTTTCCATATTCCATCTCATTCGAAATTGAATGACGAAAGTTCTCTTAAATCCTTTTATGTTTTGACTTTTTTGAGCTTTTCTCCTCTTTTTATCTCCAGATCACTCCACTTTTCTGACTTATTACTCAACACGCAGTATTACGCAGTCTCAAGAGTAAATAGCTTTTAGTGACACGAATAATTAGGAGAAAAAGTTGGGCCGAAAGGAAATGAGATTTCATTATAAATCACTTTTTATTAAAATTCGCCACCCGTTCTACTGAATTTTTTACTCGATTCACCATCACCAACAAAATAATTGAATCAAGTTTGTAAGTATGAAATGGGATGGGATGAGACCGTACTTTTTTTTCCAGCAGGCATGAGAGAGAGATAGAGGTTATAATCCTTTACGATAAAATCGTATAATAATATGAAGGGATGAAGATTGATTTGATAATTTCATGCTCTAATCTTCAACAATTCTCCTTCTGCACCTACATTTCTCTACAGCGTTACAGTCTGCAAGTTCTAATAACTGACACATATGACGGCATATTTCTTTGATACTAACACTTGTTGAGCCAAGAAAATTCATGTCTGTCAGTGCAAGTTTGATCACTCACTAAACACCTAGCGTATTTATTATTATATATGCTTCATAACAACTTTCACTCTGATCCATTTCAAAATCCAAACAAAAAGTAACAAATGAGTAATATTTTGCCTGCCAGAAATATAAGTTAGAAAGGATCAGCCGGTTTTCCGCTAAGCTTTAATAAGTATGTATAACTTGTACCAACATATTTCATAACATCGTGTGTGCCTCGTGCCTAGTTGGCTACGTATATTTATAGTATGTGCTTACCAATTTTCTTTCCTAACTGTGAGATATTATATACGCTTGTAGATTGTGGGTGAAAAATTGAAAAGACCGGTGGGGCTGATTTATCATGAAATTTAAGTATTTGGTATTAGATTCTTATCTGCTGTGGATAAGGGCAGATGAAGGCAAGCAATATTTTAGAGTCATACCTTCATACGAGCAACTTAAACCATTATATATAAAAGTTTTCAGACATTCAGACTTTTCAGACTGTCTATTTTATATTTTATAGTAGTGGTACATCCACCAGTACATTTATACAACGTCCCACTGGTATAACCACTTTCACTCGCAACGAATATGAAAGATAGTTTCAAGTTGATAGTTCAAACTTGCCCATCCACCTGTTCCCGGATTACTCGTTCATATAATATTGTTTTTATACGTGTAATAATATCTTTCGTAAATATTGGAGTGGTCGGTTTGAATTCAATTCTGTAATTGCTACATGCTAGTCATTACTATATAAATATATAGGAGTCACAACTTCTGTGGTTGTGGTCCTCTACCTCCCAGAATACTTGAATCTAGTTTTGGGCTTATAGGAGAGGGCCATAATATTTGAAAGTTGGCGAAGAGAATGACATGACTGCAGTAAAACTGTGACCACTTTCTATTTCCAAATGTAATTGGACATAATAACTGTAGTTCAGCCGTAGAGTAATAAATCCTTGGCGGAGAGAAAGTCTGAAAGGCGAGCTATTGGTTTACTTATGTAATTTCATTGATAGAATGAATGAGGGAGAGATGTGCTCCACGCACGATAACATTATTAATCCTTATTACCCTTTATAATAGATAATACGAATAATACGATCTGCATATAGCAACTGCCCTTTAATCTAACAATAAAGTCTGAGAGGCTCGTATAGAATACATAAAATTATTCTATTCAAATTCAATACCTTGCTTTTACTATGTCATTAATATTGTGTCACGATTCGCTCATGATATCACAGTCAACCGTACTAATTCAGATGGTTACTGGTGAATACTCAAAGCTCATCTCATTTTCTCTCTCTTGTTAAGGGTATTCATTCCATTTCAGTGTTCCACAATTCATACTATTATTATAAGGGAATACTAAAATATTTATGATCAATCTTTACAAACGACAAATAAGCCAATGTGGAAAGAACTTACTCTTCTTGACTACTGAATCCACTGTTGCACATTAAATTTGAAAATATTCGTTTTAGGCCCGGCCATTCAGATTCTTCATCTTATCCTTTGTTATGATAGCTCGTGAAATAAGCTAAGAATATAAAGTTCAGTATTTAGAATGCATTTCTATTCTGTTTTACAATAGTCTTTTGAGTACTAACTTTCACTTTGTAATAAGATGATGTATACACTAAATATTATAGTCTCAAAACGTTGGTCTCTTCTTGAAGATATAGGCAGGCAGGTAGGATTAGTGATCTCGTTGAAAATCTATAATCCAGATACCTTCAAGGTTTCAAAGGTTTTAAGGTTGATGTGTGTATTGTAGCAGGATTTGTTTGTCCTAGACTTTATTTTCGTATTTGAAGAGTAGAACAAGACGGTCTTTCATTCCACTCTTCTTCTGTTGCAGAGAGTTACTAACTAAGTCTATTGTTGGTTGTGAATTTGTGAAAGAGCATTAGCAAAGGAATGAAGGGCCAGATAGGGTTTGCTTAATTCGTCTGAGTTGTTTTAGAAAGAAGAGGATAATGTAGAATGGCACTTCTTATCACATGACACAGGAGTTGAGGACACCATTTCAACAGGATCAACAAAGAGCACTAAACAAAGAACAACACTGTGTATTCATCTAATGGTTACTTTACCAGAGACACGCAAAACTCTTGTTACTTTACAATTTCTAAACTTCATCTGTCCCCACTAATAATAGCTATATATGTCTCTATACTACTTTACAAATCTACCATTGAAGAATGTAAGAGATCTTGGTCCGTACATAAGTACATGTCTTTCTCCACATTCAAAGATTTAACATTCCACCACATTTACAAGGATATATACTGAACTGCCTAAGAACAAAAACACATATATGGACACACAAGATCACCAGCCAACTGTCAAGCAGGACTTTCACCAGCTTTGAGCTTGCCTAACTTTCTTTTATAAAACTCACTGGGGAAAGAGTGATGTCTGAGTTCTTTCTTCAACTTGTAAGGTCGGAACTTGCAAGTGATAAATAGTTAACGACCTAAACTCTTCAAATGTACTCTTTTCGGCTTTAGCACAAACTATTTTCCTTTTGATGACTACTAAATGTAAACGAGAACTAATGTATGATAATGTGTTTCGAAATGCTCAAGTCAATCCAGGTTTTTAGAACGAGATGTAAAAAAAAAAATTTTGAGTGAGTACATACAATCGGCTTAGAATCCTTGCTTCTTTTATAAACTTCTTGTGCTAATCCGGAATTATTTGTACGAAAGGGAATGGATCGAGTAGAGAATTGAAAATTGGGTGAAAAAGACAAGAGGATGTTGATTTGAAGATGGTTAGGCCTAGAACTACAAATAGGCGGTGGTAGAGTAGTAGAAATAGTTGGTGTGTACTTTGGTACTATGTACTATTAGTTGAGTAGTCGGATTGTGAATAAGGATTAGTTTTTGGTAGTGTGTGTGAAAGAGAAAAGCGACGAATTCACGAGTTCCTATCAGACTTATTCATGATTGACTGTTCCGAACAACGATGTGTTTCAGACTGAACTCCTGTTTTCTCCTACTTCCTCCATATATAAAAACCAGCCATCCATCCACATCCACCTCTGCCTCTAGCTCTAAACCTCTCACTCCTGCTTTCACGTATTCAGGGCTAACAAAAGTGCTGGTGGAGATGGCTTCGAAAGGTAGGCCTCAGGCTTTACTGAACCAATTTCATCCTAGTAGTCTCTTCAGATGACACACTACTACTACTACATACTACTACTACAACAATTTCTACTACTTTCACTACCAAGTAATAATGCATCTTCCACAAGGACCCACTTGGGTGGATCGTAATTCCAACCGTAAGTTACTTTCTCAAAGGGAGAAAGCAAGTACGAGGTGACTTGATGAGTTGTGTGATTGCTCTGGTGACTCTGACTCTCCCTATTACCTGTCCCTCTACTAATGCATGACACTTCATTTCATTCTAGTTCTCTCTATCCGTGTTCAATCCGCTTCATGCTAATCTTTCCTCTGCTATATATGAACCACTTATAAAACAGGAAACAGGGACGGGGTGAAAATGTTGTTTTTGACACATTTAGAATAATGATTGACAGATCCAGTACATTTCCACGTACTTTTTAATGAGTAAATATATATAAATCTCCATTTTCCACCCTCACAATTCAATCCAGGAACAAGGTTAGGATTTGAATACGTGAATTCTCGTTTAAATATGGAATGCACTCTCACTTGTATGCATACCTAGTTTTAATTACAAATTCCCCTCTGTTTTTCTTGAGTGTGTGTAGGAAATGAAAACTTCAGAATTGTTTGACAAGTCATAATTAAAGTCTTGAAGAAATTCATTATTTTTCTAAATCAAAACTTGTCAAAGGACACATTTCTTGTACCCACATTCAAATCATGATCTCGATCTCGACAGTATCAATTTCAAAAGAAATAAAGAGTTACTTTCACTACAATACCATCATTAAAGTTTACATTCAGGAACAGAAAAATACGTGGGTTGTTTCACGAATATCTGGTTACATTTGGTCCGGTATATCTTGATCAAAATTAACCTGACATTTTTATCACGACTCAACAATATATTACCTAAACGTGAGTTTGATTAAATCGGGAGTGGTAGCAAACATACATATAAACCCCTCGATTTTGGTGTTCTTCAATAAAGTTATTGGAGATATATTATGTATTATAATTTGTCTCTAAGATGACAGCCCATTTCTTTTTAACTGACGAGAAAGCTTTTTGCAAAGTACGATTTTTTCTTCCAAGAACATAATGCGGCTTACACTAAAATAAAGAAGAAGAAAGACATAAAATGTTGTCCGTATATTTGTAGTAGAAAATTGATCTCTGTACCTTTATTTTCTGTAAAGATACTATTATACGCAAAGAGTCAGGATATTTATAAAACAACCCTCGTATTTATGATTACTATACATTTCTTCATAAAAACAAACTCATAGAACTTCTCAGAAATGTCATATTCCAAATTATCTTCGCATAATTTCTCAAGAAATAAAGCAGTTGACAAAAACATTTGCTATCCTATTACACCACAGTACTCAAAATTCAGCAACGTCAACCATCAACATGACAATCTTTATAGACCATTCATGTTTTTGAAATGTAGTGGTGGTGGCCTTATATTCAAAAGCTTCAACCCAACTGCTCTGAAGATGAGAGAAGTCGACTCTGTCTTTGACTACATGGTGTGAAGGTATCTCAACTCGTATAACCCCACACATCTTTGTGACAGTATGCAGAACAACAGAAGAGAGAAAGAGAAGAAAGAGAGTAGGAAGACTTTGGTCTAGTAAGAATGGCATTATATTCTATATACTTTTAAATAATAACACTCCTCTGGAGAGAAGGATGTGAAATTATGTGAAGCTAATAATAGGCCTCCCCTGACTGTGTGAGTAACTTTCTTTCAGAATCAACCCTAGAAACATAAGCAGAGAAAGCATCAGTAAGAAGAAGATGCTGGAGAAAGTCAGGTGACTCCACCTGCAACTATAGGGATCTGTTCAACTTTCCATTTCTCGATTCAGCCTCCCCGTTGTCCTGTTGCTGCTGCTTTTCTTTGCTACTATTAGTATACATTACCTCCTTGTCACTCCCTGCCTGGCTTTCCTCTCAACTCGTATCTGGTACATGAGGACAGAAATTGATTTATTTGTGATATTGAATTGTATCTTCTTCATAATTGGCAATAACGACATCATCCTTTACTCTCTCTTCTTGTGTACGAGGAAAGGAAGAATGCAAAATAATATACGCTTCAAGAGCCACCTTCATCGATTATTTCATTTTATATTCCCTACTCTTCACTTGATTTTATATATAGCTGCGTTTCCAAGCCTGCTAATGAATAAATTGTTTCTACCTGGAAAACCTTTATGGATTCAATATGGAACGAATAAATGATGATATTGCTATTCATACAGTTTTTAGAAATATATGAGATATAGATGAGATAGTCTTGTCGGTAAGGTTGGTAGGTTAATAATTAAGATAAAGAATGTCGCGTTTCTTAAAGAAGAATGAGGTATTGGACTGGCTGGATAGGAAACTATTTCCGAACCTTTTGATTATTTTAGCAAAATATTTTTGCCATACCTTTCTTCTCTCTAGCATTTTCAAAGACGACTCAGCTTTTGCTGCTTACATACTCTATATAGCCTTGGACTTCAAAACTTCTTCTTGATCAATAATATCCTTCTTCTGCCATTTGGCATATTAATAAATTACAAGGAAAACTGCTACGCAATGCGTTTTCTTCTTGATCATATCCTGCAAACTTGCAACATTATCTACTGAATAAGTTCTAAAGGTGATTTGAAAAGTTCATCACTACAGTCTGACTATGCTATATACTAACTCGTCTACTAAATATACACTATTCCAACTGCCTGATATCGTTATCAAAACAAACTTGGGTAAAGTATATTATTATTCCGGAGGTTCCTGTTGAGATGGAAAGGGGGAAAAAGTTTGATTCGTATCGTAAATTGAGTTCACGGATGACTTTTTCCATCTAGAAAATAAAGAGAGGTGAGTGGACCGGACATTGGAAAAGTCAGGACTCACTTTTGATAAGTAAAATACAAAGAGAGATTTCTGTTTTTTTGAAGTCTTTGGAAGTAGTTAGCGTTTGATTTGTAAAAAGAATGGTTTCGCAGAAACAACACAAAGAACTAGTATCTATCTAACTAATCAAAACTATAAGGACAAGAACAAAATGATTTCTTAGTGAAGCGAAAATGTAGACTAACTAACAATCGCAAATATCGCGATTCACAATCAACGCTACAACAAAAGTTTATATTATACATAGATTTGCGGGCTGGCTTGCCTTTTACATCTTCTTTGCTATAATGTATAGATAGAAACAATACTAAATACACAGAATGGAAAGGTAAATGCCTCGGGTAAAAGGTACATGGAAACTTCTTTGAAGTTACCATCCATTTGTATAGACTTTTATGGGTGAAGCCAACCTGTTGTTTTCTTTGCTTCCATTTCCACACTGTGTGAAATACCAGCCAACGAGTAGCACCCGTTTAATAGTATACATAGGTAGTTATGTTAGTGTGTAAAGTAATAGGTCCATGTAGACTTGATACCAATCCATAAAATTATATGACGTATTTTCACAAGCTCCAATAACTCTGTTAACAATAGACCAAGCCAAGCCACAAACTCAAGTCTCTCTTCGAATTGTCATTTTATCATTTCCCTTATTCGCTGCCTATCTAAGATTCTAAGATTTAGCTATCAATGCCCTCGTAGCATTTCTTCGCTCCAGCAGCACAAATGAATTGACTCGTTATCCAAGACATTCCGGACGTTGTTATATGACTTCCTTTTCTCTTTCTACCACCACCACCCGGGCAAACATAAGAGTGTGTGCTATGATTGCTGTTGTACTTTCCTTTTATCCAGTTTGCAGTTCTTGAAATGTTGAAATATTATTATTGAAAATTCATATAAGATTCTATATATGTACTATAAACTTGAAGTTACGTTCTAACCATAATGGAAAATTAATGGAGTTTGAATCCTTGTTTCCTTGTCGTTTGGATATCATTACAAATCCTATTCTCTATTGTGTAATAAATATAGTGTTCAGTATACCCAGGAGTTTTGTGTTCCCAAATTCAACGGCACGAAAATATGCGATGTGTCATAATCAAGATTCATTACTGTCGAAAACTCCAAAAGTCAAATAAACACTGACGTATGTGTGTCAGTCTTATCTGAAATGAAGAGGTGAATAAATCCGTATAGCGTACCTAAAAAGTATTTTCAGACCTTGTTCGACATCAACTCGAACGATACATACATGAGTCATCATCCGATTTCTGAAAAGGAATATTCACATTGAATTTCATTCCATCTTTCTATATATGATGAATCCATTGAATCACATCACCCAGATCAATAAATACCTCATTTTCATAAGCCTAGAGGCAACGAAGCAAAATATTAGATTACAGTAGTTCGTATTCAAAAATAAATGACGCGCATCTTCACATTCACAAACGCATTACCAATTCAACGATTGAAGGGTCACATATAAAAAAGATATTATTAGACGGCTTAACCCGGTTCATAATAATTATAATAAAGTACGAAAATCTCCAAGCCTCTATCACATTCATGTCATAAATTATTCATACATTTCTTATCTCCGTAATTCTAGTGTTGATATTCCAGTAAGCATCGTCTGGTCTAGGCCTATAAGTCCACATATTTATCTGATTTGGTCGGATTGCACCAGGAGGAATTATCATAATAATGACATCACGTCACTCTTTGAGATCAAATAAATTTCAACGTAGCATCATCATCCATCAATAATTTGTAGTATTCCATATTGATACAGACGTCTGAATTTGATTGAAAGCATTGCCAACTTCTTATACAAAATAAAAATATCTATTCTGTAGCTTTCCAAAGAATTAATTCCAGATTCATTCCAGAACCATTTTATTGACAATGACTCAAACTGAGAAAAGATGTAACTTTATTGAATATTTCAATGAACTCCGTTCTATTTAAATTCTTGTTCAGCTTTCCTTTAAAAAAACCTTGGAGTTTATATAAAAGGCAACCCAATCATGTTCTGCTCCAATTCATTCCGTTTAGATTAACGATAAAAGTACAGGAAGTGAAGCGAATCGAGTTGGTATAAAAATTCAGGAAAAAATACGCTAATTGGTTTATCTTAATTTTTACCAAATTTACAAATCTACATCTTCAGTATTCCTCAGCGAGATGAAGACTAGTCTTTTAATTTGTTTATGTCTATCTGTAAGTTTTAAAGGAAAACAACTTCCAAAGGTTTATTAAGTAAGTCAAATGTGCATTTATCTGTACAGGTTCTGGCCTTAGTATTTGCAATCCCACAACCGAAAGAGGGTAAAGAAGTTCGGAAGGATGCCGGAGAGATTGGAGACGCCTCTTCTGATGTCAAGCCAAAGCCCCAAGAAAATCCAGTATCTGCAGATAAGACGAGCGTATCTGGAGCAGACGGTGATGATAAGAAGTCAGTAGAAGATGACACAGCCGAGGACGATGATGATGATACAGAAGAAGAAGAAGACGATAATAACACAGAAGAGGAGGCATCAGATTCTGATCAACAAGATGGTAACAAATTTGACTTGATTATTTATTTCTTGATCCAAAAAATCTGAAGATGACAAAATATGAAATATTCCACTTCCAACTTTTTTCCACAGGAGAAAGTCACTGGATTAATGTTACATAGTACAAATTCTCAGACCATGATAATAAATAATATAATCATATATTGAATGGTGTTTGTACACTATTAGAGCTTGCAATAAAAAACGGTTTATTGATTTACCCTCTGAACAGACAGTGCTGATGATGATGAAGATGAGGACCATAGCTCTGACGAGTCTGTATGAAAACTACGAGCAAGATAAATAATGGACTATAGAACCTCTTCTACTATGGACGGGATCATATTTCTTCGACTTTCTCTCATTCATTCATTACCCTTTGAATGGCCTATTTGCCCAAAGGGGTAGTTTAATATCCTATGACTTTTTCATCAGATTAACCATATGTATTGATAATAAAATCTTCTTATGTACCTTTACTACAATGACTATAATGAATACCTTGAACTGAATTAAAGAATGTATCAAATTCTTTTCATCTGCTGAGTATGCTTTCACCAGATTTTCTTTGCCTATCGCTGAATACACAATTTAACACAATCAATCATATTATTACAATAGATTGATACATATTGATGGCCATGTCTTAAAAATCAAGACGTGTTTCAACTTTTTTGTGGATAGCTAAAATTTTGCAATGAGGTTACATAGAACCTTTCACAATTTAAGCATAAAGCATTGTGGGACACGGGGGAGAAAATAATGGGATTTTGTTAAAGTAGATTGTACACGAGTAAAAGTTTTTGGACTGTTTTTAGGATAAAGTTTTTTCTCGGTTAGTGAGTATCTAGAACCCATTTAGCGAGGAAATGCAAATGCAAATATTTGCAAAAGGGCAAACAGGTAAAGCGTGAAGAACATGAGTGATGACAGACAGAATGTAATAGAATGAAATAGGAAGGAAAGAGGGATGACCTGTGAGTGGATCGAGTTCCATGGGACTCAGATATAAGGCCCTTGTTTCACCATCCATCAACCATTAAATTCCTATTGGCCCTTGTTAATTCATGTGGAATGGGCTTGGTTTAGATTTATGAGGTCCTCTTCAATGTTAATAATAATAAATCACAAGATCAGAGAACTACTGAACTACAAACTAGAGTTGGTGTTGGAAAGTATAAACGGCTAGACACCACTGCTGAATAATATTTTGCTGTTAGAAGAGCAGAATCGCTAGAAAATCTCTCGTCGTAATATTGATTGAAGGTGGTGAATAGAAATAGAAGGTAAACACATCTTCTCGATATTCATCCATCTGCCTTCTGGCTGCCTCCACTCTCCAACTCTCGAACTTATTTGTACTCTATAAAATTATACGTGTAAGTAGTGGGGACTACTTAGAACTTTCTATGAAAGCTCAACCAACTTTCCTAACTACCCTTTAGGGCTTCAGGAATTTCAGAAACTTTATCCCAGTTTGCATAATACGCTTACGATTAACCACACCCTTAAGATATTATTACCATCATTAACTATTTCCATGTTTATCAATTCGTGTCACTCCACATGAAGTTGTTCCAAGAAATAAGAGAGAGGAAGAGAGCATTTAATAAGGTTGATAATAATATAGCTAAACGAATTCGGTATATGAATCTATATAGGATTTTTGAAAGATTTACATGGGTCTGATGTAATACTACTTTCTACTCTCAATTTTATTTAAAATAGAACGATGGTAATTGCTGATTAATTAGATCAAAGGCATTTGACTAGAACCATATTGAGTGAATGTATAGCTTGAGCCACGTGTAATTGCTATTGGAAACTTGACCTGTTGACCTTCAGCGGTAATAAATAATTAGAACATAAATGAAGCTTCATGAAATGATTTTTCAGATTTCATTAGAAAAGTATGGTTATAAATTTATAGATAATAATTAGATACACTACCAGTTAGAGAACAATATGAACAGATCTTTGGATTTTAAAACACTTTTTTATCTCCGAGCAAAATTATACAGTATGGACTCTGGTCTTACAAACTCTTGGACTTCCGCAACTTCGGGATATATCCCTTTAGTCCTAATCGAAGAGAGAAATTCTGGAACTTTCCTTATGTATGGAGTCAACAGAGGCAAAATTGCTGTCAACATCAGAATCACACTCAATACCGTTTTTAATAAAATGTCAACATTTTTTGGAAATTTGAAAAATTCTGATTCCCGACAGAATGTCGGATTATCATTTCCTCCAGACGGATCGATCGAAACGTTTCGAGAAAAAATTGATGCGATTAAAAAACAACTATTAACTATCCCCAGCCTTCGAAAAAATCTGAAACCCATCAGTGTAACAATTGCACGGTATTCATATGGTCCAATAGCTGCAATTGTAGAAGCAGCTCTGGCTAAGGAAAAGTTTCCAATAATGGAAAACTCCAAAAATGACGCAGGCTGGATTCAGCAACAGATTGCTAACGGTAACTTTAATCCTACTCCAGCTCTCACAACCAACCACAAAGAAACGGATGTCAAGCGACACTCGACACGAAGATCCGCTTCTAGACCAGCGTAAGTAAATATAACAAATTATGCATAGCTGTTTTTAAGTAATAAGATTTAAAATTTATATTTATAGATTTGTAATTCCAAAGCGAACAGTTGGATTTGCTGACGGAAATCATCGAGCAACTTCAAAGATGAATCCAGCAGGAGTGAAGAAGAGGATCGCAGAAGAAAGCAAGTTGGTTGAGGAACAGCTTAAAGAACTTCAGAGAGAAAAGTTGATACTTGAAACTTTGGCTAGGCAATCAAACAAGGTTGAAAATGCTGAAATAAGCAAACTACAAGCGCAAGCTATGAAATGGCAAAACCATTTAACATCAACCATTAATAACCCCGTTATAGCTGAGCAAAATAAAATTGAAGGTCCACGTAGAGCCTTAGGCGTACACAAGAAGGAAAGAGAACTGCGGAAACTCAAACTTGAAAACGGTATTGGGGATTACGTTCGAGCTCTCCAGTCTCTTCAGCAAGAACATGAAGAACTTGAAGAAAAGATAGCCACATTGAAACAAGAACGGCAAGATATGCAACAGACAATTTTTAACCTTTCAACTGGACTTTCAACATATGTCACAGGGCTTATTAAGACGGATCAAGTACCATTTAAAAATTTGGATATGACATTATTTGGTTTGACTGACGACACAGCCGATCAACCAGAAGAAAATCAGCATCGAGACCCTGTCGGTATGGCTGCTGAGAAACTACGAGCTCGCCGAATCAAACTTGAAGAAAGGGCTGCTTCAATTGCATCTCAAGTCAAATCCCTTAGAAGATCTGTCGCAGCCTTCAAAACGACCTCAACGGAAGTAGAAGATGAATTTAACGGATAATGTTAAGGTCTATTGAGTGGAAATTCAATTAATGTATTGTGTTTTTCCAAATCTCGAAAGTGAAATTTGTGGCTTTTCAGGTAAAAAGAATTTCAATTGGTATAAGTAAAAATAAAATTTTCAGTATTATTTTGGAAAATTAAATATGGGATTTTACTGTAGAAAATCTTATGATTGTCATGAAAATTGGATGACTGATTTTCAAAATTACAAGTGCTTAATCGATTTTCATTTACACATTTTCTAACTCATTCTAACGATATTATTAAAGTAAGCCGATAGCAGTGGATTAAAACTACACACCTACAACTATAAAAATATTATAACTTGTTTCCGATTTCCGACGTCGGAGATTTTGAAAAACTTATACATATAGATAATGTATGGTGAAAGCACTTGCTTTCACTTTAATGTGAGCATGTCTACATTGTACTGAACATAAATACTACCAATACAAATGCATAAACTTATTATAATTTATTATTTGAATAAACAAATTGAATTAATAATTTTTAAGTGTAAAGTGAAATGATTTGTAATTGGAGAAAGTGGAAAATCAGAAAGTGAAAGGTTCCGAGTAGTTTGTTGAGAAAGACTAAAAAGTGCCAACTTTACAGAAGTTAGATTGAAAATATAAAAAAAATCAAATTAGGACAATCCCTTGCCAAAATTGTTCGGGCACACTTTTCCGGTAATTTCCATCGTTATTAGGTTAAATAATTTGCTTTAAAAAATGTCAGTTGATTCCTGACCAGTTTGCAGAGGTGGACAATTTCAAAATAAAATTTTACATTAGTCAACCGTGAACCACGAGAAAGAATACGGTTGAGTTAGTTAAGTAAGCTTCGGCAAGGTAAGTTAAATATTAATTATTGTGCAATGCTGAGTTGTATATTTGCAATCATTTAATTACTTTCATCGGTCGGTGGTCCTTTTCATAATATTTTGCAATCTGGTAACTGGTGGTACACATTTTGTTTGTACTTGCTAAATTTACTGATGTTTTAATACAAACTGAAATCTGATATTTGAGCTTATTTTGATTCTTATGAACTCTTTTCATTTTTAGTTTGAGTTGTGCGATGGAGAAAATTTTAAAATTGGCAAATAGTCTGTCTGATGCTCTAATAAATATTTGATTCACTAGTTTCCCCGAAACCAAACCGTTAATTGCAATGGCACAACAATGCTTAAGATCGATGGGTACAAAACTTCCAATGAGTCCATTGACTGGAATAACTTTGAAGCCGGCAATTACAATGTCCCCATCAGAATACAATATCTCCTCCAAACGTAAGACCATTAATTGTATTAATTATTCTCTGTTACAAGTACAACAAATTTTACCTTTAATCTTTTTACTTTACAGCTGTTTCCAGACTTCAAATGTTACCACTGGAGGATCAGATATCTATACTTAATTCCTATCGGCGCTATCCACATCAAAATCCATTTTTGTTGCTTTCCTCTTACGGAGTTCAGCCAGCAGAGTCTAATTTAATTGGATGTTCTAGACAAATTGACCTAGTAAAATTCTATTACCAGTCACTCAAAAAGCAAAAGAATGAAACTGTTATGCTGTCATCATCTACTAAATTATCGTCAGCAACCACAAGCACTGCCAGTAACAGCGGAAATAAACCCCCCACAAGTAGTGACTCTGGACCAGATAAGCCGAATCAGGATCAACTTCAGCACGTGCACGACATTATAACCGATTCGGTATGCATAACGTTTGTATTAATTATTGTTGCAAGGTTACTAAATATTTACTTTTGAATTTTATTTTAGCTACTTAAATTGTTCATCACAACAATGAACTACTCAGTCTACCACCCCAATATGGTCTTTGTTAATAATATTCGTAATAAAACCTCACAGTAAGTTCAATTTCAGTTTAATATGACCGCAATCTAATCGAATTCTAAGGGAAATATATAATTTATATTATTTTAGTGGTATTCTGAATTATGTTCAACAAGTAGCGATGTTAAGAGCTATTGGTCATTTTAAATTCGCGTACGTCAAATTCGAGATCCTCAACACACATATTTCTGCGGATGAGGGAAGAATAACTGTTCGATGGAGAATTAATGGGATTTCAGGACTAAGGGTAAATATCTTTTCTGCGTTCTAAGATAATTAGTCTCTGAAATAAATGATATATGAATGAAATGATTGCATAAATGTGTGTTTAATAGGTTATGCTCAAGTTCTGGAAATTTCGTTTATGGAATTGGAAAGAAATTATGACTTCACAAGAACAATGGTTCGACGGGATTTCATATTTTGATGTTGGGGCTGATGGACTTGTTTTCAGACACATTGTAGATAAGGTAATCATAATAATAATTTTTAAAAAATCAGCTATTGGGAATTCTTTCAATGTTTATAAAATGATAGGTGATGGAGGACAAAGGCCCACAGATCATAGACGTCAATCCAACTAAAGCAGCGCTGGCAGCGAAACTCGGTCTGTTAGCATCATTGTTCCCTCAACCAAGTAGCCTTGCATTAAGTAAAAAATTAGACGATTCTACGCAGTTATATGACATGAATAATCCAGGGCTTCAACCAATGTAAAATAAAGTTCACGTAGAACTTCAACTTGCACCTTTCAAAGTCTTAACCTGAAAATAAGGATATGATAAAGCAAAGTCAATTATTGTAGATCACATTTCAATAAGCAAAGCGTTGTGAACTGTTGTTCCTCACAAGTCTAGGTTCATAGTTAAAGTTAGCACTACATATACACAATATAATTATAGGAAAACGAAATCGAACAACAGAATAAAGAAATTTTGTTAATAATTTTCTTCATTATCAACTGGTTTATTACTGTTTAAACATTTAGTTATATTATTGAAGATTTTCAAACGTTAATATCATGCAAAATACTAATTGTTTTCTTTTGATTTTAAGAAAGTTTACAAACAACATTTCTCAATCGTTTGAGATGTGTTTTAGTTAGTAGTTTCCGTCGCCAAATATGACGTGTTCTTAACTTGAAAGGGCAGAGATGTTGACTCAGTAGTAGATGTTGATTGTTGTTTGTACCAAGTTGGTTTTATGGATGCCGGAGGAATTGATGGTAGAATATTTCGAACATATGAAGACACAACTGTGTAAGAGAACAATCAATCATTAAAATAGGTATTAATACACTAATTTCAAGCTTCAGACCATATTTACCTTCAAACACACGACACTTCCGTTCTAATTGAGCAATTATATTTCGCTTGCAAATAAAGATGAGAAATATGAGAATTGCTGTTATTAATAAATTGAACACATCAATCAAGATCCAAATCCAATGCTCTTTGTCGCTATCTCCAGTAGATGCCCAAGAAACAAAATCCAACATCCACGTTATTCCCATGACTAACGAAAGTTTTGTATAAAGTAGGTAGCTGAAAATTAATAATTCTTTCTAAATTCCAATTTCATTGTTTTGAAACCTAAAATAGTTAATATTTACCCCTTTGTGTCTACAGTATTTTTGGATTGTCGAATGGCTTCGGATTCTCTCCTAAGTTTGAAAATAATCATGAATGTTAGGGTCGAAAAAATCATAGACACAGTCAATAGTCCAGCAATTATGTGATAGATGTACGGCCCACGAGCACAAGGTGTAACAAAGCAAATCCCATTGCCGTAGTCTGGTATCGGTATCTCTTCATCTGTTCCACTTTTCCAATATTATAGTGTAATTCAAACAAATATTACGACATTTTGGATGGCAAGCTTTAACATACCTGTAAACCTTATCCATTGTTAAACTAATTCCAACAATCAAAGCTGGAAAACCCCATGCAAAAACTTGATAAGCTAAGAGTCTCATACAATATCCAGATTTGTCAGACATGGGCTTAAAAGTTCTGTAAAAGTGTCAGCATTCATGTTAAAGTTGATATTGTTTAAATTTTAAATGTCCACATCATTGAATTAGCTTACCTAAAAGTTACCCAAAAATCGAAATTGATGATGACGAGCCATGTAAAAGATGCGAGCATGAAAAAGTGTGCCAAAACACCTGGATAATAATTTTAATAAGACAATATTCTCTTAATGATCACTTATGCGGGGTGAGTATCAGATCGAACCGATTGCTATGCAAGTAACAGTATTCTCAAGACTCCGATTTGATGTAAACATGTATGCGATTCCAAGTGAAATGCACATTAAGAATCGGGATGAAACTAAAGAGAAAGTTGTCCATCCATGAATATTTTGAGTCTTCCATAGAAAAGCGTATACAATTGCTGTGATAAGGTAAAATGAAGAGGATATGAAGAACATCCAAGTGTAAAGGGTTTCTCGTGTCTGGAAGTTTTAATTGCTTTGAATTTTTATTGGAAACCTTCAAATAGAATCAATAATGTATTTATTACCGTTGAGGAAGAGTCCTCAGGACAATACCCAACAATTTGATCGTCTTCATTGCCCGATAGGTTCATTGTTGTTTCGGACGTTTCATGTCCTAACCCATCGATGCAAAAATCTTTTGGTATGGGTCTCCATTTTTTGCAAGGGCACCGTTTGCAGTAGCGAACTGCAGTTCCGTCTGAAAGAAGTTTTATATCTATCCTAGATTTTTAAACATACGTTCATTGGTATCATCCGTTCGTTCATAAGCATTGATTTAATTTTATTTTGAATACCCTTTATTTTGCAATGAAGGTTTGATCAACTCGGATTCGCAATTCAATGTTTTATGTACATATTGAATGTTTGCAAATTGGGATTCAGTCCAGTTTAGTGGTTGCAATGAATGTTTGTCGTATAAAAAACCAGTCCAAGTCAAAGATGAATTACGGCAAACCTGTGAAGATCCATTTAAAAGTTGTCCCAGAGCTACAGAGCTACCATATGGACAGCATTTTGGAATACGTGGTCCTTTCTCATTTTTCGTGTTTAAATTGACGGATAAGGAAGTTACGAATAAATATGACAAAAAACCAAAGAATAAAATTACTCGAATGGTTTCCATTGTTTTAAATAGACAACAAAATTATTGGATGCCTTGTGACTTATGAATATGACTGACATGAAGAAAAATAAATACTAGTGAAATAGTTTTTACGCATTTGCACATGAACGTTAAATTTTTACTAAGCATTACAAAACCGTACTAACCACAACCCACTATCAATTAAATTTATTTCCTAGATACTTGCATAAACACTCCAAATTTTAGTAAAAAATCATTAAGCAAGTTGACAGAATAATACAATTAGAGTGTGGTGCGTGTGGTCTTTTGTTGTTATTATTTGCCGGAAGTAGATTGAAATAACCTCATAGATAAATATAAATCGGGTCAAATATATCATCATCGACTAAAATTGGGTACGGATAAATTGATGAATTTAACACCAACATATTATAACCATAAATTAATGTAACAGCATTGCATATTCTCCTACTGATGGCGTAAGCATGAAAGTCGTTGACTTTCTCTTTTTGTTTTCTTATTCTTATCAAAGTACAGATGGAGGAGAAGGTTTGGAGAAAGTTTGAAAAGTCAAACGAGATATTCTTACATATTCTTAATCTATAAATGTTTTTTTTAAAAATACATCCTGCGTTAAATAACGGTTGCAACCCCACGTTTTTTTATGAAAAATCCTAAATTATAATTACCTTGAATCTTTTCAATAATTAGGAGAATCTATTGATCTACATGCTAGAGAACTAGCTTTAGCGCTGATTTCAAAGACTCAGTGGGTGAAAGTTGGTGAAAGTCCATATAAACGCCGTTTTATTATAAACTCCAAATGTAATGTATGCAAGGTCGAAAAGTTTGATGGAATTTTATGGCAGAAAGGGAGAGAGGGTTGTGTGAGACAAGTTATAGGCATTTCTGCTTCAGCGACCATTTATTGCTTGAATATGAAAAGATGAATGGAATGATAAAGCACGAACAGATGAAAAGGTTTTCAACTGAGGATGATGAAGTATTTTCCTATTTGCGCCAGCCTTATTAACATTCTTTCAAAGTCGATCTATCTTCTAACAAAGTCTGGGCTAAACATGAGCTCTGGTAAATGATTCGAGGAATTTTATATTTAAGCGTTAGATTTAGCTTATAATATGCATAGAAGGACACATGTCCTATTTTCCTATAAGGTAAACGATTGGTTCATTTCGCACTCTTACGAATAAGATCTACATTCAGATAGTCGGTTGGATTTTATGCTTTGCAATGGGCTTGAAAAACAACCAGAATTTTATAGTACCAATATCCTATGATACTGAAAACTCAACAGCCTCAGACATGCAATAATGTAGTTACCGTAGTAAATGTCGGGTAACATCAACCACAGATTGTGACGATTGAATGAATATTTGAAAAATGTTTTACCATGTAGCATAAACAAGGAAAACAAGGTATTCATAAATAACTATATAGTTGAGTGGTTCGCAGATCTAATGGCAAACCAAAATTCTCAGAGAAATACATCCTGGGTCTGATGCTGGTTTAACTAATTGAGCTTACATATGCCTCAGCCACACAGTTCAATTAAATTGTTTGTGATTAATTTATCAATTACTGCTTTCGTCAGAATCCCCAGAATACAAAGGATACATATAAAGCGAATCATAGACTAGGAAAGCTTCCAAATTAATTTATTATCGACCTTGAAATCATCTGATCAACGTTCTGAAATAGATATAATATAGCTTTTTAAGTAACCCAGTATTAAAAAACTGCTTTTACTTTTCTGCTTTCGAACAAAATTATATAACGAGTGTTCATTTCTCTGAAACACAAATCTAGATTGATTTTGTTTTTTGTTTGATTTTGTGCATTCTCTAAATACATAGAAAAAGTTACTGGCTGGCAGTGTCGTAACTTCTAGTGACAAAATGTGCTGATGATCAAAAGCAAAAATGCCGACTTCATGCTGGAGAGAAGGCTGAAGGAGAGATTTGTTTGTGAAGAAAAGGGCTCTGTTGAAAAGACCATAAACCAAAACATTCTAAAATATAATGATGTGCTTGCTTCAGGCCAGGAAATTAAAGATGGTTATGATTAGAGAAAAACGATCTTTCCCTACTTATTTACTCCTATTCATCATAACTAACATCTCCACTCCACGTACTTCTTCATGTGACTACTGTGACATAAATCCTTTTCCCATTCTTCCCCTAGAAAAATTTGATCTTCAAAAATTACATCCTCTTTTTCATCTAAATGTATATATAATTTAGTAGAACGTAAGATATGAAAAGAACAGAAACAGATATGAATTTTCAGAGTTCTACAAGTTAATGACTCTTTTCTAGTACATTCATTGACTGGTTTGTTTCATTACCTTCATTGCCTCGGAATTTATTGCTACGCGATTCTTGGTTGTGAAGTAAGCACTTTATGGAAATTAGAATAAAAGATTTTATCTGTCAGTTGGAGCTTGCAAACTAAAATGTATGAATCCACCAGGTATCTACATTATTTATGTAGCTGTCAATAGTAAGTGTATTTTTGTACTTTTAAATTTTATTAAAATAATTTAATGATGCATACGTGAACAAGTTATTTATTACATTCAGAGAAATTGGCAGTATAAGAAAAGTAATATAACCGTTACTCTTGAATCTGGATAAGTACTAGCCAAATAAATACAAAGGAAAATGAGTTTTGACACTCGGAAATAAGCTGGTTCAAGACAGTCAAACATGGTGCGTATACAAAAGATATTTACTATTGAAGGACAGAGGGTATATTTTTCGCATCAATTCCTTGTCAGCTTCGGTCTCCAGTTAGAAGTGTATTCCTATTATGTGTTATTATTATTATCCGCCATCATCTTCAAATCCTTTGGCCAAAGCTGCCTTTCACTTCAATCCTTCTTAGGATGAAGGCTGGTCACCGTCTCATAAATAAGAATTTCTCGGAATCCACACCGTTGACCGAATATGTAGCAGACTACTCTCGTACTTTCTATAAAGAGAATCTTAAGTTAAGATTCTTAACCACCACCACCACCTTTCAATAGTTTGAATAGCCTTCCCTTCCTTGGAGGCTGTAATGGAGAAAGTAAAAGTGAAAGTAAAGCAATGAAATGGAATGGAGGGTGATGCAGAGGGAAAATAGATGAAGACGGAGTTGAATGGAGAAAAAGGGCTAAGAAGATGGACAGAGGGTGTAATAAAAATTCTTTTGAAAAAGGAAACGTTGTATTCAAGACGAAGATATCTTTAGCTACATATATACAGAAGTACTGAATACGAGGTATTGTGTGTAGCTAGTTGATTCCACATTGACGGGGTATTGGTGAGTGAGGAATGAATAGATGTAAAGAAGTCCCGTCCGTTCTTCTGAAGTGCGTCTTCCTTCCGATCTATCCGTAGTATTCCGTGTACAAACATCTAATCCCTTTATTGGCTCTCTCTTTCATCTCCAACAAGGTATTCTTTTGGCTTTGGAAATCCCATCCCTTCAAGCCTCCTGTCTCAGTTCTGGTATTCAATTCATCCACATCCGAGCTGACCAAGCTATGTGGTCAATCTGGAGCAATAATAATATTGTAGGTAAGTATAACTGATGAGGTTGCTCTGGATGCTCTGCCTGTCGTCTTCAGCTAAACAAACGTCAAGCGGATTGCTTTCCATTTCCATGGGTTATATGGACCTTCTTGGCTGGTTCTAGCTATCTGGTCAGTAATATTAGCCCAGCATGTAACTGTAGCGGTGAAAGGCATTAGAATTAAGAAGATAGAGGAAAAAGACACGACAGGCAGGAAGGGAGGCGATTTATATAAAAATGTCCTGGCCTTCGTGATTGATTTTTTCTTCTACAGATTCACGTCCTGCACACAAAAAAGCCAGTTCAATAACGAAAGTGATTGGCACGACCAATAAATCCCGACCTGAAGAATCTCACAATTCTCATTCCATTTACTATCAGAGAAGGAGTATTTTGTAGGTATGTGATGGTATTGTATAATAAATATATAGGGTTTAAAACTGAAACCGTGAAATATTCTCGAGATGTTCACTAAACTATTTTCAGTGATTCTCATCCCATTCCAACACATAAACAGAGACTATCGGTCCTTCCGACTTGAACTTACAATATATCCACACCTAGAACTTTTTCTTTACAAAAAAATCCAATGTTCTCCATATACAGATATTTGTTCTCGACAGGGTAATGGAGAGAAAGTGGAGAAATGTGCTCAGCATTTACAAATTTCTCCAATACGATCAACACAAAAAACTTAAAGCCTTTCACTTGGGTTGGGTTTGGCTGTTGCATTGTATATACATACATGTACCAGCTCTTACTTTAGTCGATTCCTAGTTGGTCTTTTGGGAGAGAGAGAGAACCTTTAAGTATTTGTCATGAAGTGCAAGTTGGTGTAATATTATTATGTGCACCCGATACACAATGGTTCAAATAAGGTCGAGACTTTGAAACCCAGACTGAATGAAAGTGCATGAATACTTGTCTGCATACGTCTATGAGGTAGTAACAGGGCATCTAGGACAGGATTGCATTCTGTGGATTCAGAGTCAAATAGGACGAGAGTGGGGAGTCCTTTCTTTGTGATTGAATGGAAGAAGGCTGTTGCAAAAGGATGGAGAAATCATAATAATTTATCCACTTCAGGAGGAGGCCAACCTCATCATTACATCTCAGTGTGTACCTTTCTGTCAAGACGTTCGATTTATCACAGATAACTCTTTCACTCCCTATATCTATTACTTATTAGTATTATTATCATTATGACCTAATATATATTATCCTGAGCTTATTCAACTCTGCCTATGCATCCTTACAACAACCTTCGCCCTTATACGAGAAATATAAGTTGAGAGAAAAGGCACTGTTCTCATTCCTCAACAAACTTCCACATTTAATCCCATTGTGTGCTTTTGGGACTTGTGCCTTTAGACTTTAGACATTTCTGATCTCCCTCAGCCTTTGCTATTTGTTATGTATACCTATGGACCCGCAGTAGACAGCAGGGTGGAACAGTATTGTATTTAGTTAGTAGAAGAGACTGAGCGTACATGTGCATCATCTTTTCCTCTCTTATGATTTACGGGTTTAATTAGCTCAATTTCCCTTTCACCTCCAACTAGACAGAATTAGTCCAGTTGCATTGTGTTACCGTCTCTTATGTATAAATGTATAAATGCTTGAGAATTGTATAATATCATAGTAATCTTCAAGGTATATCTTTATATTATAAGTGTGCCGAGTACCCTTCCAGGTATACACTGAAATGATATAATGGGTTATTAAGAGAATTAAAATGAATGTGTCTCATCCTTCTTTGCTTTCTAAATTCTAATGCCATTGCCCGCTTTTTGGTATTATCATTATCCCATGATCTGAAAGGAGCATTCCTTCCTTTGAAATTTCAAATATATTCTCGTTTGGATATCAAATCCAATGGAGAAAGTTTTAACAATGCATAAGGAAGGAATTGTTGTTTAAGAGAACTCCTTCATCCTTTTTCTAAGCCTTGAGTAAATAGGACAGGTCGGAGGTTGTATTAATGATAGTATCCAAACTCATAGAGAAGGCATTATGTTGAAACGCCGACGAAGAGTTTGAAAAGTTCCAAAAGTCTCAAAGTATGTTGAACAGTCGAACTTCTGCTGCTACTAGTAAGATGTTGGACTCGATCCTTAAATTCTGAGAAAGGTACAAATATTGAAGTTAGTAAGAGGCCTTAACAAGCAACGGGGTAAAACAGTTTATTTAATCAAAATTGAATATGTTATTATTATTATCATTATGTAGAGAGAGAGAGAGAGAGAGAGAAAGCATAAGCTGGTGCTAGCAGGGTTTGCAAGTCAGAGTAGGTAGTGGGCCAAGAATTTTGAAGTAATAATCATTAGGTCTGAATAGTTGAGGAGAGCAATATTTAATGAGACAGGAGTAGTGAGAAAGTTGTTGAGTTGAGTTAATTTTTATTAATCCAAGTTATTACGAAAACATGTTGGTCCTCAGAGGGGGGCTTTTGAGTTCTTTCTTCAATTATGAGAATGAGAACGGTATTTCAAATTACATCCAGCTTGTTTACCATTTGTTCAGGACAAATTGAATAACTTTCAAAGTATAACAATCCTACGAATCCCCTCTGATAATATACATACAAGCACGTCAGACTAAAATATAGTTAGCAACTTGACTTGGCTTGACTCAATTTTCCAAGAATGGAAAATATTTTGACTTTGCTTTTATATCCTAGAGAAATTAGTTCGTTCTTTTAGTACTTGGTTGGCTGAAATAGGGCCTATTGTATTAGAAACACTCTGGGACCATATTCAATTCCAACCTCGAACATTATTATTATGAACCATACAAACTTCATCCATCAGAAATTCATGGTCTGTAGCTGACTTTCATGGAGAACATTTGAAAATCAAATCCTATATAGTAAGTTTGACCTATGCTCGCTGTAATATTAATATTCAACTTACGTAAACTAAATACAAATACAAGTAAGCAAGTGCTCTATATTTTAGAGAACCTCTGAGCCTTGAAGTTTTGGTTAGGTGCCCTGTGTGCTCTGGGTTGCAACTATTGTATTGCACGCTTAGCAACCCATCCGTATCAACTATCAGCTATACGAATCATCAATTTGAACCATTCTACGGACTAATACCCGACTAATGAACTTAATAATCTTTTGTACCATAATAATAAGGATTTTGTAAATAAATACACTAACTATACATACATGCTGTATGCTTATTTTAAACTTTATGTAGAGTAGTTCTCTAAATTATATTACTTTCCCTTTTGAGCCACGATACATTTCATCACATATACAAAATAATAATAATAATAAGCAAAGTCTTCAAAATAATTGACTCTTCAATCTCATGTTCTTTGACGACTTATAATACTTAAGTAGTATATGAATGTTGTGTTGAAATGTAACAAAAGAGTTTATTTTCTTCCAAAGTTTTCAGTAACAATTAGAAATAAAGCCAATTAAGTCCACTTAAATACAATGAGCATAACAATAAGATGAGAATAGTTATCTACTATCTTATCTTTTCTTACAATGAAAAATGCGACAAAACAATACACAGCTTTAATAAGCCGATATACGGAAGAATGCAGGCCAGGTCATTTGTAACTAATGAGATGGAGAAAGTCTAAAAGATATTATCCGGGTGAAAGTTTCTCTTCAGCTTTCTCTGAAGTTTTGTTTTTTTATTTTTGAAGCAGATCTGAGTGTAAAGAAGTGTCTCTCATAAAGAAAGGAAAAGAGGATAAAACACTTAATAAGTAGAAGATGAAGGAAATATTATGGTGAGAGAATATTTCTTGGCAGGGTTTCTGTCCTCCTTTTAGTATATATAGGGCTACATCATGCCTCGATTACTTCTACATAAGTAATATACAGAACAGAATGAGTTGGATGTTGGATAAGAGCTTCTTAAGAAAGTTTGCTTGGAGCTATCTTCATGATTGCTCTTTCATGGTTGATGCTGATATGAGGTGGCCATTTATGAACTACCAAACCAAAAGGTTCTTCCCCAAGAAAATGTACGAGGAAAGTTCTTTTCTGCCAAAGTAGCAAGTTTCTTTCCTAGCCTTTAAGAATAGCAGATTGAGATGAGAAGAAATCCTCAAGGCTTTACTCAACAGAATCAAACTCTTAGTTTAAATATTGCTTTGCCCGTGGACAATGAAAATCTGTTGAAAGCTTTTGTGGCATGGAAGTGGTGGTGGTGCCATTGGCCCGTGATGTGATAGTGATGGCTGATATTTCGACATTTTTGACTCCGATGAGAGGATTCCATAGCTATAGCTAGTTTTAGTCTAGTTTTCTAGTCGAATTTGTGTAGCAAATGTTGTAGACTTGTATTCGTACAAAGATGGTCAACGTTTTCTTCAACTCTGAATGTTTGCCACATGGACCAGTTTATATGAGCTGGCCTATTACCTATTTTCAAAACCTCGCTTTAGCTATAATCTAAAGTTTTTTCTATTTCATTCGAAACACATCCGAGGGAAAGCAGACCTCAAGAATAATGTTGTGGCTGCTGGTGGAGTGGGGAAAAAACTATCAGCCACTTTTGAAAGGCTTAAGAAGGACCCCAGAGGATTTGAATGTTACCCAAATGATTCCATCGGATGTCCATATTCAGCCTTTCTATCAGAGTCTAAGGCACTAATAACAGTTAGATTTGTCTTTTCAACGGCTTTTCCATTCGGTCTTCCAAAAAATCCGCAGGTTTGTTCTGCTTGTATATAAAAGAAAGAACAAACCACAAGAATACCGGACATTGGACTCTCGACCTAAAATCTACCAATACAGATAAAATTGCTCGGAGGCTTAGAGAAAAAAAAGTCTTAAAAGGAAATGAATTGTTTTTCTTGTCATCTAATGTGGTATTTGGCTTCATATGTACTACTTCTTCGTGTAATTCACAGCATGTCTTGACCCACAACTCTATTATTCGCACATACGAACTGTGTCACACTTCCTTTAGATAACTGGACTGTGTTGTAATGTCGAGAATGAAATTATGATCATTGCTCCTTTCTTCTTTAGAATTTACGTTGAACCAGAATATATGGGATGGGTTCTTGACTCAAAGTCTCAAACTATATGAAATGGCTTACTTAAACTTGGGTGGAACTGTGCAAGGACAAAAGCATCATCATAACTTATACAGCAGAATCAAGCCATTTGTCTTTTTAAGCCTTTAAAAAGAGGTACTAAGGTTACATTCACATTTGTAGAGAAGAATCAAAGGATAGAAATATTTCGTTTGTTATTATTTCTGACATGGTCTTTCTATACTGTTTAAAAGTTGGAATTTCTCTCTGATGTTAAGTACTACAATATGTTAAAAACATTATATTCGTAATAAGTACACATATGACAGAAACTTATGAAAGAAATTCTCAGTAAACTTTATATCATCAGCTCGTTATGCATGTACTTCTTACCACGAAGAACAAAGTAAATTTAAAATTAGGAAAAAAGTCTTTCTCTTTTCTACTTTCTTCATCATTAGAGCGGCTAAATCTCTGTATAAAAATCCTTTCACCACTTTTGAAAGTTGAAAATGTAAGGACTAAAAAAATTTTGAGAGGGAGAGAAGGAAAGCAATCTGGTGGAAACAAGTCATCCCGAAGCATCAGACCCCAGAGGAGATGAAAGAGGCAATGGGCTTCGCCTCATTTACTGGTCACTCTGTATTTCCCCTTTTTTATGGAAAGAAATCCACTTTGTAGTTTTTCAAGGTGCATTTCCGAGTTTGAAACTATGCTGTTTGTTTGTACCTGTATGCAATGTACTGCATCCATTCTCGACCCTCCGATGTCTACATGATTTACCTAAACGACAAGCAAGAACCACCCCCTCATTCAATACTGCTGATGAATTGTAAAAAGAAATGTAAGGAGGTGATGGTAATGGTGATGGCTAGCTGTAAAGGGACCGACATCTGGAACAGAATCTTTGTGATCGTTCAAATGTAAAAAATACAGCGAGCCCATTACTTGTTGTTGTGTGTGTGTGTGATTTTGACTAGTTCCATTGACCAAAGTAACATGAAGCAAGCAGGATTCAATTCACTCACTCCAAATACTGTCTAAAAGGCCTAATAGGAAAAACATCAGTTGACGCCATGGAAAGAGGAGGAAAGGGAGTGTCATTTCCGCTTCATGAAACAGGAAGTAAAAGTGGCAAGAATGAGCCCCTTACAAAACGGAAGAACTGGCCTATTTGCCCATACAAAATGTGTCTTATCTTTTCTCCTCTAAATGGTTTTATTAGCTTCAATTACCCCAATATCTCCCAAGACATTGTCAAATTCTGATAGCTTTTTACTAGGCTCAGACATCCTTACTATGTGCGAATATATATATATGTATACGCCAATATTATTGTTTGCTATTCAAAAATATTGGAAAATTGATGACTATGTGGGCAAACAAACTATGTTGACAGTTGTACAATGGTCCAAGAATATTTTATTTCCTTCAAAAGGCCGTTAATATTGAATTTGATTCTATGTAAACTTTTAAAACGACTTTCTCCAATGAAATATTTCTTAAGCTACATATTACAATTTGAAAGGGTGAAAATTTGAAAGGACGCTGAATCATAAATGATTGTTGATCCTAAGGCTATATGTAACACTGCATATTGCAGTATAAGGCTGACTGCATTTGATATTCGAAGAGAGTTTTTCTAAAAATGGACTCCAGTTTAATGTTATGCTAGTTTAGTCTAGGAACTTTTACCATGCATGTACTCTTATATAGTAATAAAGATTGCTTTATTGAAGTTAGAGCAGAGACTGAAATCGGAGCATAATGGAGGTGATCCGTGTAGTAAAAAATTTTGATTATGGATCTGAATGGGTTTAGAATCCAGGGTCTGGGACAGAATATCACAAAGAGTAAGAGACTTCTTGTATAAGACTCCCGTTGCCTCTGATAGTTGATATGATACTCAACTCGGATTTTTATGAGCCTATGATGCATCTATACACAATGTATGTGACTTTAGACGAAAGTCTGTGGTAAAGTGAAGGTATACATCCATTAAAGTGTATAAAAGAAGGAATGGAGTGAGAAAGTCATGAATCCAGATCATTTCTTTTCCCACTAGGAACTCTGCAACTATCACATCTCATCCCCCGCAAGAAGATAAGCTCATAATTCAGCATCCAGGGGCATCAATAATGGACCCAATGTAGCATGTAGAGCGGTAGCTAATGAGTGAAACGCTTTCCTGCATACGTATACTTTTTTGAACAAGATATTCTCCTCGATAGTCTGTTTTCGTGGTACTTTCTACTCTTGGTTATAAGAAGTAACTCGAGATGCAATACTCAAGTCTTGAAAATGGTCATGGAGAGATGCAGTGTGGTCGTCTTGGTGGTGGTGTCAGTGAACGGTATTCATTTCGATATGTTACCTTTACGTGTGTTTGTGACTCTTTCAAAATTCCTATGTTCATTTCTTCTCTTTGTAACGGTCACAGAATGCTAACACCAGCTCTTTACTACGGAGAAGTAGAACCAGCTCTTAAAACGTCAACAAACACTAGGCATTAGGACATTGTACCCTCAAACATGCGCTGGAACATAATCATCGATCTATCTAAACCGAGAATTCATACTTAGGGGAATCTCTTACCCGGGTTTTTCTCCAGTCTCACCTTACCTTCGTTCCGAATACAAGTTCAAAATCAACTTGTCCAATCTGGCTTGTAATTCAACAAACTTTTAATTACGACAATTTCTTCAGATTCTTCAATCTTTTCAAAATTGTCCAACTTGTTCGGTCAATTAAAAAATCTGTTTTACTAAAAACATTTAATGTGAAAATTATTTCCATCCCATCATCTCTATTAATATAGTTTAGTGTAAAGTGAAAATTAAAATAAAGTTTACTACTTGTTATAAAAATTTAAAAAAACTACTTAATAAACTATCAAAAAATTACTTAAAACTAGAAACGACTAAAAGATAGCTAATTAAGAGTGGTGAAGTGTCTAGCGAAAGTAAATGGATAAATGATCCCTCCCTCCCACTTCCTTTGTCTCAGCAAAAGTCTGGAACGTCAACGAAGCTAAAACTAAAGCTCAATTCACCCTTTTAAAGGGTTGGCTTGTGTGAATGGCCAAAAGTTGAGCATTACTTTCATCAGAATTCATATCCGATTCAATTCTAACTGCTGCTATTCTTCCACGTGGTGGTTAAGAGAAAAGGGAAGAAATAGAAAAGAGAAATTTTACGGTCAACCAAGTTTGTAGAAATAAAGTCGGCATCAAAAAGCTATCAAGAACACATGTCATCTGCAGTTCTAATCTAATTGGTGCACCGACGGGCAAAAGGAAAGGAAGGGTTCTTCTTCCACTTTTCACCATCAACTTCAATACTCAATACTGAAGTCCACAACCACTACCACCAACCATCACATCACCATCATAATCCATAGGACAACTTTACCAAAAGGAAAAGAGAGAGAGAGAGAGAGCTTATTCGTTTTTAACATTTTAACTCCTTATCCTTCAGAATACTTCTTTATAGCCCTTTATACATTCATACTAGTTTTAGCAAGTTTTACAAACTCGGATATATCTACAGCAGAGAGCGGACATGATGTCGTCTTGTATGTAGAAAGACATATTGAATATAGTGAGTCAAAAGTTTGGGTAATTCCCCGTCTCACAGTCAAGGAATAAAATATTTGAAGGATAATCTCATAAGGAGAAAACAGTGGGACTTGCAGTTTCCCTTTAGGGTAAGTCACCTTTTACTAGTCTTTCAACTTTTATTTTTACGACTTGAAACATATCCATGCTTTCTCCAGTTGTGTAAAACAAGTCCACATGTGTGATGTTGGATCTGTGCACTTGCACATTAGGATTCGGCTAGTGTACTAGTATTGTAAAATTTATCTATAAAATATAATGTATATAATATGATATATAGGCGAAATTGTAAATTGTAGTCTGGGAAGGAAGTACAAGGCGTTGCCATTTTGAGAAATGCCTGCATGCAGTTTTACGATTTGCCAATAAATACCAAAATCCTGTCCATATATAAATTTTCTTGAGAGTAGCGTTCTCTCTAAAAATAGGTTTTTATAGTTTATCAGATAAAATAAATGAGATATGGGTGTTCTAAAAGTCCATAAGTTGTAGGAAGGAATTTCGGATATAGATACTTTGTAAACACAAAGATATTATGCAATATGGAGTCAAAAAGCTCGTGGTCCTTCTCCTACTTGAATCGTTAAAACTATGAAAACTCGAGTAACTTTATTATTATTATTGTGTTCTGCTTTGTTGGCTGAGCTAACCACATAAATGTCTTGGAGGATTGATGAGTGTTTCTACTCGAGTTGCAAGTACTACAGAAGAACGCAACAAAGACTGGGTAGCAATAGTGACTGGTTATACTACGTTATGTTTGTTCTTGGACTTCCATTTGACTTCATTAATATTTCATCAAAGTCCAACTGGCTGTAGGAATAAGAGTTACTATATAGTTGGAATAGTATCGGGTGAAAGTACTAGAGACCCGCAGTATATCGGAATCGAGTTGATTTTATGTAGGTAGATGTCAAACAATGTTTGGGAACCACACAAGTTTAATTAGCCTCATGAATATCTCATGTTAAATAAAGTTTGGTCTTCATAATCAATTACTGTACAAGATACATGAGACCTTTAATGGATTGACCAAGCTCATTAATTCCAATAATAACATTTTTCCAATTCCGTTCTACAAGGTCCCACAGGTAAATTTTTAATGCATGATTGGCTTGAACTCTAAGCGATTTTTCCTTTTCCATGTCCTTGTAGTAATGCATTTACGTATATATTTTTAAATCGGTACCAGGTGGCTAGGGATCGCAAGTTTTTACCAATTAACAAGTTCAATCAATTCAGTCAGCCAATTCGATTTATTTATTTAATCATTAGGAATTCGTAACTAAATTGTTAATTGATTAAATCCGTTTTTGAGGGTTATGCTTTGCTTTTATGTTGTAGAATGTTATACTCGTAATATTTATATTCAAGTTTTCAAGTTGAAAGTCGTCAATCCTTTGAGTTTGATTATTCAATGATACTTGTGTATAGAGTAGATTATTTACTATTTACAAGTACTATTGCTTTCACCTAACTTCCATTTTATTTACTTATCTCTTCATAAATATTTGTTATATATGTAGACACTATTCACTCACTCCGTAGAGAGAGAGCATGCTATCAAGTTATCAACTACTACGGAAGAAAGACAGGCAACTAGAGGATACGGGAGACAGATAAGGAATGGTGGATGATAAGTTGCAACTCGCCCAAGTTCCATCTCATACATCATGATATCTCTTTTCAGTCTTTTGAAAATATGCATAGTTGATGATACTCGCAAAGAGTTTTATAGCCGCCATAAGGGAGCATAACTTCATCTCCTTTTCGAAAGGAACAACACTCTTAAGGATCTGTAAGTTTCAAGATTCCAGTCAGTATACATGTAGTTTCATAGAAGTAGAATCTGAATTCTAGAATATAGATTATGCTAGGACTAGGATCTCTCATGAATACACGAGGTATTCTCTTTTTCCTAACTTACCTATCTAAGAATATATATGTTTTACGCCCTGTCTATCTGTCTTGATGATGTGTTCCCCACTTTCCATGTTTTATTCACGATATTTTGCCTCTTATTTCACATTGCATGCTTTACAACATTCTATCCGTCTTTTTTACTAAGCGGGTAAGAGTGGCTCTAATATCTTGCTCTTTTATCTCTGAAAGCACGAGTTCCATCGAGGCTTTCCGCACAACAGTGAATAAATATGTTCTTGTTGTCCCTCTGTTGATATACATAATGTAATATACTCGCATAAACGATGAACAGCTAAGAGCCCATAATGTTTCTAGTAAATATAAAGTCTCTTGAAAGAGTTATGCGTTACAACGATGAAGGAATTTGTCCCACATCCATCAAAATACTATTCTTAGGTTGTAACACCAGAAAATATATCGGCTTTTTGTATATGATCTAACTTATGATGGAGAAGTACAATAAGGATTATGACACTGTAAGCAGCAGGGTAACTAGGTCAGGAGTAATTTTTTCCAGTGAAGAATGGTCTATGATAAGTACAGTGGATATGTGCATGTCGTTAGAGGAACATAGATAAATGAGATGTCGTCTCTCAAGAGCTATAAAAAAGAAGGTGGGGCGTAATATTAAGAGATGAAAGCGTCACTTGGACAATTTGTGCATAATATTTCATGATCCTTTTTTTTGCATACAGAGTTTTCTCAGTGTCGGAGTGAAGAAGAGGAGGACAAAATCTAGAGACCAGCACCTAAACTTTCTATAGTTACCTTTTTAACTCCAGCAGGATACTGAACCGGCAAGACCTAAGAAGAAAAATATCCAGACCCAGAGAGAAACCAAACCAAACACTTCTAACCAAGGGATATATTCTAAGCGAGACTACTAACACTAAGAAGACTTGGAAGGATAGAAACATCCAAATCCGACCAGTAAATTTGGGAGGATATATATCAAATGTGCCTAAAGGGTCTGGATAAGACGAAACTGAGGAACCAGAGTTGAGATGGATGGATGGATTTTTCGGTTTTTCATGTCGACTCTACTCTTCTCTGGGGCCTTACTGCCATCACAGATATTTGGATCAGACACGCGTAAGCACTTTAAAACTTTCTCTCGCTCTCTTTCACATCAACCCAATCCTTTTCGAAATTTTCTTGCATAAAACAAAACTTGTCCTGTATCTAACAATCTAACATTTCACCAGAATTTGGGACACATTTCAAAAACTTACAGCACGGCTTTCTCTACACCTTAAAGTTATAAAGTAGTACTTGTCACATTTGCAATAATGTATGCAGTCTTAACCAACACTAGAAATAGTCTGTTCAAACTTTTGATGGAAAAGTACACAAAACTAGTCATTTGATATGAGATGAAATTTAAAGATTATAATAGTGATTTAGAGATTATTAGCCGTTTTAGTTGATGGACAGGAGAAAGTGGATCGTGAATTTTGATGCGACTATAGAAATGATGAGAGTTGGGAAAGGCAAATAATTTCCTGTATGGAATAGCACGAGAGGATTTGGTGAACACTACGACGAGGTTGAGGTTGTGTGTTGAAGCTGGAGGTGGGAGACGAAATCTCTGACTGTGTTCATCCCTTTGGGCAATATGTCACAAGAATATTGAATTGAATTCTGGGGGATTGCGTGCCAGGACAAAAACCACAAATCCAGCTAGCTAATTCAACGGTGAAAGTTCCCTGGGAGGTTTAATGAGATTTCAAAATCTCAACATATGCAAATAAGCTTGCTTGGCTGAATAGTAATGAGATGCTTTCCTTTGTTTCGTCTCACATCCAAAACCAAATCCAGCATCATCTCTATAATAGAAGATATCGTCTATACCGATACCAATCCCTTATTGCTTATTTTCATTCCCTGTCTCTCTACATAATACACACTACCCGTTGTGGTTGTTGACTCTGCCACGACTTGCCATTTGGAAATTATTAGGTTTTGCCAGCTCATGGCTAGAGCTTTGTCTGACTCTGTCTTTTATTTGATGCCTACCTTTATAACATTCTATTTACAAGTAGGTACCTCCCTGTTTGCCTTCTACAGCAATTGAACTGATAGCCCACTGTTGTTGACTATTAGATTGACTATTTCGACTGTATAAATGTTGAATGTACACAAGATGGGATTCTTGATTTCAATCCTTTCTACGTGTAATGTAATTCTATCCACATTCCTTCAGAGGAGGATGAAGCAGTAATAGAAAGTAGTCTACCTTGGAATTTCCTAGGAATTCCAATAGAGATTTTTATCCAGCATGGAATCAAACGCCACTGTTCTTCTAAATATACTGGTAGATATGAGCTATATCTCATCATTTCTTCCTAATTCAGATATATAGGCCATATATACTCATATATATTCATCCTACTGGAATATGTATGTCTCTTTCCAATACACTTGGACTATTTCAAGACATGTGGAATCTCAAGAGACATGCTGCTAAGAGATATTGTTGGAGCAACTGAAACTATTGAAATGTATTCAGAATATCAAATTTAACTTTTTTCCTCTCCATCAACAACCACGACCATTTTTATAGTAGCCTCTTAAGCGTAGTCGTAGACACAAGCTGCTGTGGAATTTTGCCCATCTTATATAAGGAATACACAGTATAAATTGATAAATTGTAGAATTTTCAGAATCTTGAACCCAGAGATTTTTTGATTTCCAAAGTACTTACTCCTCAGACTTCTAGACAGTCTAAAGTAGTGCAAAAAAGTCAGAAAACACACTTGCTTTTTGGAAAAAGTTGAAGAATTGGGTAAAGTAAGTTTTCTCCAAGAAGTGACATGGTATGCTGATGGATGTTTTTCAGGAAAATAACGTAACAAACACAAAGTATATGTGTACGTATCTCTCTGTAGTGTCTGTAAGACTAGATTGTGAATAGACAGACGTGTGATGTGAGTAAGAGAAAGGGTGGTGAAAGTAAAGTTGATGTTGATAGTTCATCCTATATAGTGTTTCCAATGTTTTGTACAGTTTATTTTTGCAAACTGAACCCTTCTCTGTTGAAACCGTTCTGAGTTAGTCTTCAAGTGTGCAAAACCATTTCAATCTTTGTACAAACTGTAAGACACATACTCGTCTAGATATGTATTCCCTATCTGTATATGCTCGTAGAAGGAAACGGAAATTCAATTTCACTTTACACCAACTTTCTTCCTTCTGTCTTAACTCTTAGGCATATATTTTAGACTGCTGTGTACTCCTAGACTTTACACACTATACTACCATGATGTCAGTCAGAACTATCCAAACTATCTATTCTAGCAGTAGCTTTGCGTAGCCACCGTGGTTGTTTATAGTTTAGCTCTCTCATTCCTCCAACTAGACGTTGAATGCTATTGTTCATCATGACAATCATTCCCTTGTGGTTGTACCTTTCATCTCCTCTCTCCTGCCTGCATCTCAGACTTGAGAAGAAGCTCTAGTTTGGTCGACTTTCTTCAAGAAACTGTATCTAGGTTTGCCCTGTTTCTGCCTTTTGGTAGACTGCTATTGTAAAAGACTGATGGTTTGATGCTATGAGGCAATGAGGGTGGAGAGAAAGCTATGCTTTCACTAATACTCTTTGAAAAATTAAACTTCTCGTTGGAAGAAAAATAAGCTTTTTACGCCTTTTCTTGCCTTCAGCTTGACGTCTTGATTATGTTGACCTTGTTTTACACTTTGTTGAAGGAAATCTACTGTCTCTACCAATAAGATGTTCATAGATTTACTAACCCCTCTTTTCACTCGGTCTTTTTCCATAAGCTATTTTATGTAAGAGACAAATTGTCAGTACTTTACTATTTTATAGACAGAAAAATATAATTTGCTTAATAGGATTTTGCTTTAGACAATAAATTTTACCGGTTTACTTTAGAAGATAGACAGGCTAGACTTGGTCTTTGTATACAGTATTAAGGATGAAAGTGTAACAAAAACAAGTCAAGAGCAAACTTGGTATTTATCTAGCCCTAGTGCTAGATGCAATGTTTTGACAAAGTTCTATCGCAACAACTAATGAAAGGTCGAATGGAGGAAGATGGATTAAGTGGCTTGGCTTTGTGGGTGAAAGTTAAGTGGGTGTGATAGATTTGCCGACAATTTACGATTCCCTGCAATAACTTAGCCCAACGGGAATCTTCCAATATAGCAGAACGGATTCTAAATGTATGAAGTACAACTTACAAGTAGCTGCAGCAATCTCATCTACAACACACACATTACCTGCTTTATTATTTGTACCTTGTGTAGAAAAGTGTTAAGGCTAAAAGAAAATTAAGGGCAAAAGAAACTCAACCGATTTCCTGAAAAGAGAGAACCCAGAGAAAAGTTTTGTCAGTGACGGATTAAGCTAGGAAATAGAAAAACTGGCCTTCAGTTTACAATTTCAAACCACTGAAACCATCTCATTTTGAAAATGGTGAAAATGTTCCACAATCGTAGAGTAAGCACTTTTTTTACGTTGGTTGTGGTTTCTGTAGTTTAGTTTAAATGTCTTGACATTCAACATCAGTACGTAGAGATAGTAAACTTTCGCCCTTTCAATCCCTTGCTTTATAGAATCCAAAGTCAGCAGACTAGTGTAAATGTAAAAATTAACAAACCTATTCACGCATAGAGTGAGAAATAGGATGGGACAGTCAGGAAGTCTTTACTGATGTTTTTCCTTCAGGCTAGTTTTCTCCCCTAGGTTGAAAAAGACCAATACTTTCTTGAAGTAAAGGGATGACTTGTACAGATAAAAACTAAACATTTGCTATTTCCACTAAACTACCAGTACATACCAAATGTTTACTTGGATTAGTCGAGGTTCTGGGTTCTTTTAGGTTGTTTCATCCTTTCCTGTGGCTAATCTTGATTCCTCGGCCTCGCCTAATATCCTAATGTCACTTCGAGTCTCTTCTGTGTATGTCTCCTATTATAGTATACATCACAACTATAACCTAATTGCTATACAGCTTTCATCATAGCTCACATTTTCTGAATCAAGCCTTGCAACTGCAACGACATCCTCTTTCGTAATAATAACCTTATATCATCGTCACTTCATCTTGTCAGTTTAACCAGAAGTCCTTGTGGAACACCCAAACTCTCTTGTCTTGTCCTTGTTTTTTCTTTTATTAATTTCTTCACAAACCTTAGAAAGTTTTTGAGGTCATTCTGCTTGTATTTTCTGATGACATAGTTTGATAACAAAAAGCTTTTGAGTTTTAAACTGTTCTACAGGAGAGATAGGAGACAGTAGTAAAATAATGTGCTTCACCTTCAAAAGACGGTCAGAAGTTTATAGTAAGTCTGGACGGCATTAGGAATGAAATTGATGTGGTATATTGTATGTATAGTAGTGGAGAAATGGGATAATATAGGAGTGCGAAATCAATAAATCCTAGTAGCTTTCTGTGTGTAGCGAGTTCTTTTGACTACAGAACTTTTTCAATGATCACTTTCAGCAAAGAAATTAGCCGACTCGGTCAGTTGGCGAAAGTTTGCTGACTGAGGAGACACGGCATGGTATGAACATTAAAGGGGAAAAGCCAAGGAATTGCGAGAAGGAAGATAAAATCCTTTCTTGATTATTAGAGGCATGCAATCTGAACTGTTGTAGGGTGTTAGACTGGTAGGAGTCTCCAAGTCGTGAAAGTCGAGGTGAATGAAAAGCGTGAAGAAGGAGGCAAAATATAATAAAATTCAGTTTCCTCCTTTTCCCTTAATTAAAAGAACCATAAAACTACAGAAAACTTTTAAAAACTTTTACCTCTTCTGAATCGTATAACTTTTAAGGCTAAGCGTATGGTTATGATATGATTTAACTTATGAGAAATTAAATACCGCTTCACCATTTCACACAGTTCTACTAACAACAGAATAGAATATATGTACGTACTACATATAGGATACTAACAATTCTGAGTCCGCATCCTTGAAGCTGAAGTGGTTGTGATTTTCTGCAAAACTTTGGTCAACTTTTTGCGCAAACTGCAAAGCACAAAGCCTTTGGGTTTTAACAATATTTTACTATAGTGTGAGAAAAAAAGCGTTGGAGCTGAAAATTGCTAAAAGTTAATATGAGAGAAAGTTTCCTATCAGTCATCTCCCATCAGAATGAATTTTGACATCTGAGGTGTGAAACGCGATTTTAGCCAAGGCCGTTTACCTTTAAATGGAAGTAGGACGGAATGAAACGTGAGAAGTTACAGAAAGATATTCTATCCAGATTATTTATTCCTATGGTCTGTCCTTGTAGTTCCCGAGGGCAGAAAGTTCAGACTCTATAGAAATATAGTAATACTACAACTTATGAATACGAGTTCCGAAATTCTAGAATTATTATATGTATATTAATAAGTACAGAACCAACAACACAATCGCAATCGTCAAGGTACACACGGTTAGCCTACCTGCTGCGAATATATCGCAATTATTCCAAGTTAAACATTGTTGATCGATCATTCAACCAACTTGTCAAGAAGGTCTTGACAATGTAATAATAGAGGAGGAAAATTTTGACAAGTCGGAGTTTCAAAACACAATTATAATATATTAGAAAGCCATAAAGTTCATAATGTATGCTTGTACTATACTTTTACTTTACACTAACATTATCAAAATACAATATCGACCTTAACTAAATTACTACATCCTATTATTACCCTCCTCATCCATATATCCCATACATTTGTGTAATAGTAATCGTAATGTGATGAATACACACTCACGCAAAGGAATCCATAAATAAAACATTGGCAGTTATGAATGAATATCCCCCTCCGTTTTAATGTAGGAGTGACGTGCTATGGGTCAATTAAGGTCGTATATATGAAAAATTAGTACGGGTGTAAGTATACAAATCCCGTTGGGGCCATCGCATCAAGGGAAAGACGAAACACATATATGATGGAAATTGACGACAGAGAAAGTATGAGGAGAAAAAATGCAAGACGGATCATTTTCTAGACTATACACACTTAAAGTATATAAAATGCAATGTATAATAGGTACAATGACGGTGGGGTCAGGTTAGCCAGAGTGTCTTACTCATTGCAATTAGGCTCGAATGTCAGAATTGTCAGAGAAAGGAGGAAGAATAAAGCTCTAGAGAAATGGATTCTAATTATGATGAAACGACCAAAACCAAGAATGCATAAATGTCAAAACCCTTCATGTTATAAAAATAAAACGTAATGTTGTCTAGAACTCAGGGCAAGACTGTCTCAACAAGAAGTCTCGGGTTTTCTCATCTGCATTATTTAATGCACATTCTCTTCGTTACACTTGCTTTCTTAAACCCAAATGGTCCTAACAGACATTATCATTACCGAGATTGGTTTACGGATTAGCTGGACCGAATTGCAGTTTATACCGTCCTACTTTTTGAAGACAAGGAACAGTCATTTGATTTTTTTTTATCGTTTTACCCTAATTGTAAATTAGAATCCGTACCAGAATATCCAACATTTATCAAAACTATGTAAATGTATGTATGTATTTATGTATGTTTTACAGTTTTATAATACTTTGTAAAAAAGTAGCTTGGTTTTTTTGGTGTCGTAAATATTTATTGGTGATTGCGAGAGTTCTAAGAGTTCTACATTCTCTCCCAACAAAACTTTGCGTTTCTCTAAAAGTCTGGAATGCAATTAGATAGGTGGAAAGTTCCATTTACGCTGTGAAAGAAGTAGTATTAGCTATCGCTTATTTCACCCAAGTTTGTTGAGGTTTGAGGTGTTTCCTTCTCCCCTAGACTCTTGTACATTAACGTGCACTTTTGTTTGGCCATCAACCGTCGAAATGTTCATTTGATTCAATCGATCACAAATTAAGCCGTAAAAGTGCAATGGTACGACGGATGTTGTAAAAAGGTGAAGGAATGAAATGATCCCGTGATGAACCTTCTCCGTAGGGATTGTGGATCAACACGTCCAAATCTCGTGTAATTTTCCCTCAAGAAACTTTATTACTTTCACCATGTCTCCCTACAGGCAATAATGCCTTGTCTCCTTTCAGTCAGTACTCTATTTCAAAGGCAAACAATAAACCAGCCTTAACCATTCCTCTTAGATTACCATCTACAATCTTGTGTGTAATAGAGTTTAGTTGAACATCAACAATACCTATATAATTTTCTAGACTTAAAAAATTTCCGTTAGTTTATAATAAGGGAGTTGAAGGCAAGGAGCCAAATGTCAAGTGGTAAAGTGAAGTTGGCTAGTTGACTTCAGAATGACTTGGTCCTATGTGTTGTCGTCTAATGAAAATCTTGGGGAAAGAAAGGCATTAGGAATAGTCAAGTACTTGAATGTAAAATGAAGGAAATCTCCCCGTGGTGTGGCTTGTCTTTAGATTTACTAGGCAAGTTGTGGTGCTAATGGGCGTGGATGTTCCCTTTCCGGTAGCACCATAATATTTCAGCTGTGTCCAAATGACGCTACTTAACTCTACAGATTTGGGATTCTTGGAGGATTCGATCAGAGGGCCAAATCTGATGTGCCATTAAGCCCTCTTCCCCCTCATCTCTTTATAATTATAATCGATTAAGTCGATGAGCTTTTAGAAAATTGTAAGAGGGAGTAGCAGAAAGGGTATTCATTTCCCTTCCCTGTTATTATTTGAATAGATTGATCCATCATTCATTTCTTACATACTTTCTACCTGATATGCCTATCTGTCTTTGTATAACAAACTGATGACATGACTACCTTTGAATAACTCTAACTATAGTGAAATAACTTGCTTCATCGTCTAATGGAAAAGAAGACTCATTGCATACAGCAGTTTTATATACAAAGGTTTCATGTCTAACGACCTACTACAACCTCTCATTCATTACAGTTAAAAAATGAGACAAACTTTCACCTGATATGATTCAGCACCTACAACCTATGTACCTGCAGTGTCCTCACACTTATCATTAGCAAATATCACTATAGCTCGTCCTAATATGGATTTATTCACCTTCATCATTTACATTTCTATCCTTCCTGTCCCATCTGCACAAATGAGGGATTATTTTCTTCCCATGTCAATTCCACTTGAATTCCTAGCAACAAATATTCATCACACAAAGTGCATTTATATATATACTTAGGGCAATTACAAACTGATCCTATTTAATTGGAAACTACTTAAACAGAAAGAGTATATTATATCATAATCCGCTTTAATGCTAATTACTTGCATGTAGAATTTTGCAAATTGCATTTGTAAATGACAGTTAATCAGATAAAGGAGACTATGCGAATCTATTCATGTAGAGTAGATGTAACATTAGGGTTTTATTAGAATACCAAGCCAAACCAATCTACACTTGTTTTCTTGTATATATTTGCATGTGTACAAACAGTGGAGATATTTGTTCGTGGTGGTAGACGAGATAAGGGAAACAATAGCATTTAGGAAATTTGGACATGTTCCATTTCTCGTGAAACGATCAAAAACCACAAGAATCTCAAGAAGCTATAGAAGAGATTACTTCCTCAGTGTTAGTGACTTGGTTGCCATTCTGCATCTAATTTACGTTACGACTTGGGGATTTTAGAAGGTTCACTCATAGGGCTTAAGTTTATCACACTTAATAGCTTTATAAGCATTCATATTTACTGACTCAGCATATGCTACTGCTTTTCCTCTTCCGAACGAAACTCTCTTAAACTTTAAGCCTTCCTCTACAATTAACAGTAAAAGTTTGGATGGGGGATGCAATTTTATAATGCCATAACCATTTAAGTTATTGAACTCTGTTAGCTTCGATCCCCATGTATAGCCAAAAGGTATTTTCTCAGAGTTCAAGCCTCTCCTCTCATAGAAAGGGTAGTGTAATAAAAATAATAACAGTGTAATGACTACCAGACTACACTTGAATAGACAGGCAGATCGAAAAGTTTAACCGTTTTGTTTTGACATAAAGTTGAATCCACTTTCAGAATGTAACTTCTTTACTAATGTATAAAGGAAACTGTTCAAACTATTGTCGTAAACCTGTGTACTCCGAACACATCAGGGATGATTACCTCTCCTGGATCCTCATCCATTGTATTTATTACAATACCCGTCTTGCAAATATGATTTGTCAATATTAATTGCATATTTAGCCGTTCTACGGAAGTGGCTCGGGAAAACTTCTGATAATAAGGAAATATACCTCCTCTCCTTCCAAGCTGATTCGTAATACCCGTTCGAGGAGACACGCACTTTCATAACATTTAACACAATACGCTGGTATTGACCTTGTTCACCAGCAAGTAAGAAAAGCCTTTGGACGGGTTGCGATGGTCATGTTAAGGCTTTAAATGTGATTTAGTCACGATAACTCTTATCATGGCATCCCTATCCTTTAATTTTCTTTCCGAACCTATCAATCAATAGGAAGCAGGGAGGGGAATCAATTGGAGATTAGTGCCAGAGGGAGACGATGACTTATATATATGGGAGTACCTACCTACTTTCAAAGAATACGTACCTGAGCTCAGATCGTTGTTAACTATAAACGAATACGAACCTTCTGATATCGTTCTTATCAGAGAGGTAATTCATACATGGAAAGAGATAGAATGTTAGAGGCTTGGAGAAATAGATTATATTCAATAGGTTTCAGCCACCAACTCCAATGTTTTTGTTACAATTGAGGACAGAAGGGCTCATAGTGCGGGCGTAGTTTTAATAAATCTTTCAGAAACTAAGAAGGGAGAATAGAAAAGGAAAATTATTTATCGGGAACATGCACATTGGAAATTGAAATGAGACCAGGGAACAAAAAGCCCCCTCGCCTTGGATTAATGAGATAGTCATCATCATCATCAGCAGCAACATCAGAGAGCACAACACAAAACTTTATTAGAAGCTAACTGAATCTAGAAAAGATAAGAACTACTTTGTCTTATTTCAATGACGGCTTCGTGCCTTAAATTTATTTACATGATGGCCATAAGAAAAAGTCCAGACATTATTGGCTCCATTCAATTCAATCTCGTGTTCATTCAAATACCAAAAATTGTACCTCTGTCACTATGTATGTTTAAAGTAAGAAAACCGTAAAATATTTATTGAACGGGTACTTTTATTTAAATCTATCAAGGTTACTATTCGTAGTATGTAGTAGTAATTCACTATCATTACCCTACTAAAGGAAAGAAGGCAGTAGATACTGCCGAGTTGCTTCCACATTTTAATTTATGGGCAACACTCATCAGACGGTCTCTGGGGAAGATATTATTATTGTAATCATGATTATAATATATTAATACACGAATAAATTCTCACCCAAACCCCGTGAATACATATCCAGGTACTACTAATATACACTCCCCTTTCCACGGCTTTCTCCTGACACCGCCAGCACACATAGTTAATGTCTGTCATTAATAAAGTTCCTTGTACATTTCTAGATTATAGTAATAAGTTCTATAATAATAATAATGATATGGCTCTTGGTTTATGATAGATTTGTGCTCAGCACCGTTGGGAATGCAGAGCAAGGAGATTCCAGACTCAGACTTGTCAGCGAGTTCAGTTTATGTCAACTCTGTCGGACCGTATCAAGCCAGGTGAGCCTTGTTTTAAAAGTGATTTTCGCGTGACAACCCATCTATTCTATCCAATTGTACCAGTTTTATATTACCTATATATGTATCTATATTATATGGGTACACACGTATAAATGTTCCCAATGACAGGGAAAGAAAGAAAGCTTAGGAGAGTATGTTCGTATCTTGGATCTATGTCTGTAAAATTGAGGTATAAGTGAGCTTTGAGCCTCGAATTTTATGACAAGTCGTAAACTTTACAGAGGATACATAATATTTCCATATGGCCCTTTTTGCATAGATATATTCATGTTGTAAAATTTTCGACCACCCTTATCGTATTCATTCTCACAAAACATGCATCTACTTTACATTACATCAGCCTCACTGAGTCCTTTTATATTTACGTAAACCTAGGGCCACAAGCCATAATATGCTAGTAGTACACTGCGTTTCATTCTTATATAGGTATGTATGCTTTTATATTTCTAAGTGAACATGGGAGATGTTATGTTTCCCTAGCCTCAAACCACGATCAGGGAACTCTGGAAATTCTACATGGAATAATTCGTTTTCACTTACCCATGCTTTCCCTTAAGGTGTTGTAAAAAGGTCGTACTCTTCCTGTTCTGCATCGTACGTACACAATGCTGTGGAATATTATTTATACTATATATTTTATACGGACTTTGACCAGGTTTATATAAAACATGCATTGTAGATTCGACACACATTTACTGTATGTCTAGAAACGGAGATGAGATATTATATTACAGTCGTCTGTTCGTTGCACAGTCCACTAAACCGCTTCCTTTTTTACAACACGACATTACATGAAGAATTGGACAAAGATAACTTTCTACTCACGCCTGACAAGCTATCAGGAACAACTGTGCTGTGTTTCCAACTTCCAAGTGCATTACTCACCTACCATATATACTATCTCTAGTATCTAATAATATTTTCTACAGAAAAAATATGAAATGAAACAGAAAAGCCATAAGTATATTGTAGTAAAAAGAAAGGTATGCAATGCAAGGGTCAACCAACAACAACTCAAAGACCACAAGCCCAGTGAGTGAGTATTGCAGATATAGTGGCGTGCTTGTACAAAAAATGGACTTCACGTGTCATGATCCCTCAATAAAAAATTTTCCTTATATGCTCAAGTAATATAAAATATTTTTTATTTTCCGACTCCCGACATCACGACATTATTAAAAGGACAGAAAGCAGAGGAAAGAGTGTGGGACAAGACGAGAGAAAATTCTTGAGCTCTTCTGCGAAGAAAAGTACTTATACAACTTATTTCGGACTTACCTACAAGAGGCTAAAGCTAAAGGTTGTGTTACCTTCTGAGTTGATAGTAAAAGTCAGTACATACAAATATCATTATGTGCTCAAGAGTTGTGTGACACTTGATTAGGGGTTAGAAGAAACAGAGGAGAGAAATATGAGTGGGTGGGGCTTGAGGAAAGCACTACACTTTAATAATTATCTGATTATATGCTCGTATCACAAATCTCTCACAAATATTCCTTGGCACCCTGCTGCCTTTCTTTGGTGGAATGGAATGGCAGGAAATAGGTTGAGCAAGCAAGCTAGTTTAGTGTGACGTGACGGTTGCATGCATATGCATATAAAGCTATATAGAATATTCCAACTTGGAATATGAAATCAAATGTGCTTTAGTAACTTTACTACTTTTGGAATAAGAGCCTCATTCTTGAGTCTTGACTCACAAGAAACTACTTAAATTCCTAGTACATATTTGTAATATTGAGGAAGAGCCTATAATATAACTCTGGGAAAGTGGAAATCAAGATTTGGAACGAACGAGGTGGCATAAAATCTTGTAAGAAAGGCCACTCTTACTCACGCAAGCAAATCCTATTCCGTAAAAAAAATATTCAAAGGCAGTAAAATACCTATTTGATAGTTCCGAGTGAAAGACTTGTATAAGAGTTATAAATGCAAAAGTGAAATTAGGTCCTCTCATTCTCTCTCTCTCTCTCTCTCATGAGCAGTCAGGTGGTAGGTAACTCTTGTGGTGTAGGATATGAAGTAAAAGGAGACAGGAAATTACCTATGAGAGTTCTTGCATAATTCTGGCAGACAGGGTGAAAGAATTTGAGCCAAAAAGTCCAAAGGACTCTGAACTAAAACTAAACTCTCTATCAAGTCTATCAAGACATGAAGCAAACTAAGCCGAAGGTGGAATGAGTTCTTGAACCACAACACGCAATTTCCGATACCTACCAAGCACAATTCTAAAAGTCAATGATGATATCTCACCTCTTATAAAATCCATAGACTAGTTGGGATCCCTTTATACTCTTAGGTTTACACAAGCTTACCTATTCAACCTACCTACCTCGGTAATGTCGGTTTGAGCAGTGTGACATAAACCTATAAGTCGGAGTTGGATGTTTACACAACGGCAACACATAAAATCAGAACAACTTCATAGACCAAAAGTGAATGGGATGAAACTAGACAAGTGAACATTGACGTAAAGTAATTTCAATCTCATCCTTTTGCTTTTCCCAACCTCATTTACTTTTCTAAACCCTGTTCTTATTATCCAACCTTAAAAAATAATACGAGATTGTGTAACAGAGCTACCTACTCTATTTTCCTATTTCATTTCTCATTTTGAACAAGAAAGGCAAGTTCACTGTCATAGCAGCTTGCCATATTGCAAAAAATGTATGATCTTGTCGAACATACCGTTGACTTGGCTGGGGGAGTAACTGAAACTTCTATTCCATATTACGCATCAACATCTTTGAAAAGAGGGTAGGAATTCGCAACAACAAGCCTTTAATCTTTATGATTTGCTCTTCCGAAATCGCACCGTAGACTTGGTAGCAGCTCTGATATTTCATGCTTTCTCTCATCAGCAAAAAAACAAAATTCTGACAAAGTGAAAGTCATTTTCATCGACGAAGAAAAGATACCATCTTCGACACAATCGTCGAGTTGGAAAGTATTATGTACGGTCTAAAAACATATTTAAGAAGATTATAATGATAAATAAGTAAGGTGTTTAGTAGAGGAGGATCTCATAGATATTTTTTTTGTAAAAACTTTAGTATTCAGCCAACACCTGTTAGATAAGCCATTTGAATATTAGTTGTAGTCCTTATAGATTGTGGTGTGAAGTTTACTTACCCATGCATGAGTGTGGCTTGAGTCATTCATGCTAAAGAAAGTGGAAGCATCCTCCTCCTCCCTCGTGCATTTCATTTGAAATTGAAGAGAGAGAGAGTTGATGTTGGATATTGAAGTTTATGGACGCCACTCCATGAAAGTACATGAAAGTACACGAGGCTACACGGAAGCTACACTTTGGTGGTAAAGTTCACACGTAGAATGAAAATAAAGACATTTCCATTTCATCTCTTATATGTACATAGGTAGGTACATCCTCGGATTACCCGTTACTTGTTACATGTTGAGATTGAAGCACAAAATCGGCATCATAATCCCATCACATAATGTATATATATTTTAAGCAAAGGGCAAAGAGGAGGGCACGTAATAGTTTGCTTTTGCTGTTCTCTAAATCCAACGACATTATGTACTTTCCCGTATAGTCCTTACAAATATAATGTTCAGAGAGAGCGAAAAGAGCAGTGGAGATCACACAGAGGGAATCAAAATGAGCTTTTGAGTGGCTCCAAAATGTTGACTGACAGCCTCTCTTCAATCCTTTCGTTTTATACTTTAATACGGACTCTCTGTGTATTCTATAGCCTCCAGTCTGTGTGTACAATACAACAGACCTCAAACTCGATCGAATCCTATAAGCATCCAATATTCCATAGAATTCAACCAAGCCCTTCTTCCTTCCATAATATTCCGCACCATTGCTAATGTAATACGATGTGGTTTGACGAAATCTCAGCAACTACCAAACCAAGAACTTCTGGATAAAATAGACCCTTCATTCATTTTATTTCATGTACACAGAGCTTTCACTACCACTATTGACTCAAGAGTGATTTCCCAGAATTCGGCTGTGGATTTTAACTAGTGGATATGACCAAGTATTTATTACTTTTTACTTACCACCACCCTTCATGAAACGCAATTTGAAGTATGTAGTATATATATTTGTAGTTAAATACCACACAAAAAGAGTGGGGGTGTGTGATTGATCATTGATCTTGAAATCTTGATCTGTGAACAGTTCAGAGTTCACGCCCGTTCCGAACTTCCCTCTCAATCTTGTCTGATCCTACTAAGTAAGAAGTTTTTGTTGGAAGAAAGTTTGAATATTTCTTAAGAAAAAGAAAGAAGGGAGTGTACTATCAACTATGAGATTAAAAACATGAATTGAAAATGACTTTTGAATCAGGATTCAAAATCAAACTAGGGTTGGGCTGGGTTAACCCTTTCTCAATCTTCAATTGCCATCAACATCTTGGTACACACATTGACTATTGAGAACTGAATGGAGCATTGATTCTGAATAATTTTGGATGGATGGATGGTTAAAAGGTTAATATGAATGGGTTGAGTTTGGATTTTTGCTATACAAATCTAAATTCCTTTCCTACTTAGTTGCATAGGATATATCTTATGAACTTTTTCTTGAAATCAGTACCCAAGACATATATATACATTATGCTTATTGCCTTTTGCTTTCCCCAGCTTTCTTCGATCCATAAAACTACAATATACAACTATACATTACCCCCAAAACATTGAGAACTATCAAGTCTTGACTGCATACAGGTAGAATAGTGGGTAGGTTGTAGATCATATAATATTCTTGAAACGTAATGCATTAACTCCTTTTCCCGTCTGTCAGTTGAATCCTGTGTGCAAATGGAGATACGGCTTTGTATAGTTGGTAGTTCTGATATTCAAATTCGAAGTTCATAGAAAAGTTGGTATATTTACATGATATATTATAGGAATATATAAATTATATGATTGGTTAGATCTAGGTGTATAAAGAGTTCTTAATAATAATATTGGTCTATGAAGTTGGTTGATACGAAGTCTAAAGTAATTCTTAGTCGACGGAGGGAGCAGGAGAGTGATGGATGGCTCATGCATGCTAATAAATTTCGACTTCAAAAAATAAACTCAATCTAGCACACGCAAAATTATTCACAAGATGAATATGACATTTCTGTTCCTTTCTTCTCTTCCGTCTCTGTGCAATCATTCACACTCACAAAAACTCGTATACTTCTTTATAAGTCCTTCACTATACTGTGTACTGAGGGTTATTCCGTCTTATTTGCCGACTCTTCAAAAAGCGATAACCTTCCAAATAATAAACCAACTGAAACCA
>JAQGBQ010000047.1:0-55782 GCA_034698485.1 Vertagopus arboreus
TGTATGTATATATAACAATAGCAAACAAAAACGAATGGAGAAACAAGTGAAGATAAGTTTTCGCACTTGTTCTTGCACCCAAACTTGCCTTATCATCAATCAACAATCTGAAAAATGCGGATGGAAATTGAAAGAGACAAAACAATTGTATTATTTGTCTGTGAGTGCAGCTACTTGGATATTCCGTTGAATAAAGTCAATGGCATTGTTACCAGATATGACTGAGTCTGGTCTTACATACTATTCTGCACCTATGTACAGGTTATTAGGAGTAAAATCGTCTGTGAACTTTAAGTAACAATATATTTAGGCTATAGAAGCTACTCGTATAAATTGTAGCATTCTTGACAAGAAAAGAGTATCCCTAGATATTTATTTAGAATGGGAGATGACCACAAAAGAAACTAAAAATGTACGAAACTGTCTATGTGCGTATCTCACACTTGGTTTGGTCCCGTATTTATATCCCGTGAGAAAATGACAATATAAATTGAAAATGTTCTAATCAGGACAAAAAGTAATGGGTTTCTAGCTATCGACAGAACGGGGCTTATTATAACTCGAATATTTTGAAGAAATAAACCGGCTTAGAGGATTAGGAAGATTCGTTTTTCTCATCTTCTGATGTCATGAACTCCTCCATTGAGAGATGAAATCAGGTCTTCCTGTCGGAAAATAAATCTCATCCTTCTTTCAGCTCTAATGACTAAGTCCTATCACTGTACAGTTTATGTGATTATGACTTAAGTAATCTAGTCCGGTTTCGGTTCGGATTTATATTTAAATGTGTATAAAAAATTCAAAACATTATACAGGACTAACTCTAACTCAATCCTATTGAATGAATATTCAAACCCGTCCGATTATTCATTTTATGCAAACAGGATTTCCAAGTTCTTCTCAGGTGAGCCAACGGATTTCGTTGGGAGTTCTACATATATCATCATTGCAGTTTACATATATAATAAAAAGTACTTAAGTATCCCATTTCGTAGATTCACAGCAGAAGATGAAGAAGTATGTAGCAGTAGTGGAGTAAAACTGAAATCAGGATTCAAGTGGTTTAAGCCTCTTGTGGTGTGATTTAGAGGACTCATATCAGCAATCATAATAAATCACTCACATATATATATTCTAACTTGACTTTGGAGGACCAAGTTTAAAGTTTCTATCTAAATCTCACCAAAGTCCCTTGTTTTCTTTGCAGAAGATAATATTATAATGCTGCTCTGCATGACGGATAGGATATTCATTCAAATTTCATGCATAGGATTTAGCCGTCTCACCTTTTCTTATGCAAATAGTACCGTTTTCTCCGTGTTTGATCTACAATAGAGAAAGGCTTCGAAGAACGGGGTACGCCGTTTATGCATATTTTGCAAACCTTCGTCTTATACATCCGTGTACGCTCCTAGATTAAAAATATTTTGTAATAACAATTTTAAAACTTACTTAATCTAAATTGGGATAAAAATTACTTTAAAAAAATAGGGAACGTACGGTTTAAATTATAAACAAAAAAAAATGAATTGTGGAGAGTCTGAAGGAAAAACAAATGATTGACCTCCTGTCATGACCTCAGTGTGAGCTATGGGGAGGCTGTCAACACAAAAAGACGCAATGGCTCTTGGCCTATAGGGGAATGTTAAATGTTAACTATGTCGGCCGTAGGCTCATTGCTGAAACAACACGTAAGGAAAGAGAGACGAGGACAGCATTCGAAAAACAGCGTTTCCGTTGCATCGCAATAAATTACAGAGTCTCTTTGTCGATTTCGTTAGAATTTCTAAAACCAAGACTAACAGTCTATATAGTACCACTAAGTGGATATGACAATTAGGTTTGCTTTATTGGTTGTAAATACATTTATGAAATAAAAATAATATATCTGCAACTGCAAATCTATGAGTTATGCTGTCTCAAATCTCAACAACAATCTTGTTGCTCATAGTCTTCTTAACTGGCAATATTACTGTCAAACCAAGCCAAGCCTTGGTGAATCAAGCAAGAGATTTTAAAATATATGATCTGCTTTTCTATATTTATGCGAAATGACTTTCTACAACTACTAATACTGAAATTTGTTCGGATTTCCAATTTGTTAAAAGCTTTTAAGACCAAAATTTCGTAGGTAGGTACTCATTTTGAAAATAAGTCTAGTCTTTTAGACCCACAAATCAGTTTGTACAAAATGAAATCTCACATGGTATACATTAAGCTGTGACAGTTTTTCGTATACATACAACTGCTTTAGCTGTTAACATCGCTAATTGATTGTTAGCTAATTATTTATATAAACCTGTTTAAATCATAGTTTATTGTTGCTCAATAAACATTATGCACTTATCTCCAGCATACTTGTGACAATTAATCTGATAATTAAATGAAATCCAGAGTTGGTAGCTGTCAAAAACTTTCTGTCAGAAAGTAATAGAATTAATGCAGAGTGTGTCTAGTGTTACTGACATACGGTTATAATCTGTGATGTCTGAGTAACTGAACTCACATGAAGTTATTATTTTAACCCATTCGTTCAACTCAAAGAAATAATAAAATCATGTTTTCACTGCGGGAGTGAAACAATTTCGACTCGAAATATTGTCAAATGCACGGACATCTTAATGTTTTTTATAGTCAAATTCAATCCTTGTTTGTTTTTCTTATTACAATAAAGACAAGTGCTATTTGTAATAAATCCAAGTTGAAATTTGAATCTCAACTAAAGTTATAACGAATAAAAACGTGCTCACTTCTGTTTTCAGTCTGTCAAGTGATGAATCGGTGCCACCATGGTTGAAAACTATTCATCCCCAGCAGTTAACAATTTCATTGAAATTAATGTAATTGAAATGCAAAATTACGATGTCATCAATTTATTTTTTTAAGGAAAAACTTGATCAGTGTGTAAGTTTTACATTGAGATTCGTATTTCCTTTTGAGAAATACAAGCTTTTCGCTTTTAGTTAATATTTGTCATTGTCAACTCTGTGATACACTGACGGGATATTTTATAAAAGCGGCCGACTTGCTTGACGGTGGCTGTTATTTATTGTAGCAGAATTTTGCCCAAAGTATTACAAACTTACTTACTTATATTATTCTCTTATGTACTAACATTACGGAATTATTATGGAACTCGTTTTTCTTCCTGGTGTTTTTAGGCTTGAAAGCAAACTGAGCATTAAACATTTATTTTGTTTACCTTTATTTACTCGAACAAGATCGTTGATGCTAAAGTGCTGATATACTGAATATTCTGTTTACAAACGTACGAATACGATGTATGATATCTGCGTGAAATCTAAGTGCCATTTTGATAATAATATATTATATGTAGTATGTGTCTCTTCGGCTTCTTATCCTTTACAGATCCATTTGTAGATTAAAAGCAAAATTTATTTAGAAAAAAAAAACTAACTACAGCAAGTAGTAAACGCTTCTATTTGAAAAGATTGAAAGACTTGCAGTAATTTGCATTGATATCTTTACTTAATCAGTGTCTTTACATTTATTTTCTTTAAAACTCTGTTGTAGTATTATATTTCTAATAACTGTATCATAACATGAATCTCAAAAAAACACAATGAATACTGTTTATCATTAAATTGCCAATTTCAAAGCCTGTAATTATCTCATGCCGGTAGGTAATTAATATTTTGTCATTACTTAATGATAATGATGATGATGATACCAACTATTAGCAGCATGTTGTATAAAAAACAAAATTAGAAAAAGTACAGAGACAGGTGTGAGCAAGGAAATTATTCGCAAATCCTGTTATCAATCCGCATCGTCAAGACTGAATCTACTACTACGATGAATGATAGAATGATACACAATGGAACAGATTTCCATAGGATAAGGATATTTAAGGAAATGTGCAGCTCCCAGGATTAGAAACTGTTGTCCTTGTGTGTCATTTGATTTTAACATATCCTCAATAAATCTTCAGAAAAGTCGGAAAACGGTGACGCTCTGGGGGTAATAATTCTTTTTCCAACAATAAACCATTTTAAAACAAATGACATCTCAGCATGTAGTCTGACCAGGTAACTGTGTCTCCAGATCGGTTTCCCATCAAAAACTTTAAATTGCTTTGCCTATCTGAGAATAGATTTATCATCGGAATCATTGACAAGCTCTAGAAGAAAAAACTTGGTTTTTTTACAACTTCCAATTTATTTATAAGCCTACAGCTCGTTTCATAAACGTTGGGCTGTCACTAAAAGGGATTTGATAGTTTTAATTTCTGCAAAACCAATTAGTCCAGTTCTCATAAAGTAGTTTGCAGCGTAGCGAATCGAAGTCATCGTAATAATACAACGGTGTGGGTTTTACGAGCAATTTAGCACATCAACTTTTCTTGTATAAATTTTTTACTCCCACTGCCAACACTCTACAGGCTCTGTGGTTCTGAAAGCGGTTGGACTACGTTGTAAAATTGTAAGTTTGATAAAAAAAATCAAGACTTATTAAATTATTGTAATGAATGGCTTCTCGCCTTTGGGTCGTTCAGCAAGTAATAAATATAAAACACGTCATTATCAATTAGTCCTCTCATATGAATGCTTGAATACACACAAGTTTATTTCTGCACCAACACTTTTGTCTCTTTCCAAAATGCCGTGCTGTGTCTGTAGAAAAACAGTAAAGTAGCAAGTGCGTAAATTTCATTATGTTGACAATGTCAAGAATGTTGACATTTGCAAAAATGTATAATGCATTAAAAAACGGATTTACGACTCTGGGTGATACTAGATAGAGAAAAACAAATTTTATCATTAATCTAAAGCACGACAGAAGAAACTGTAAGACATGTTTTTAATTTTTTATAATTGCCTTGTCACCTTTCCGGTGCTGTTGATAGTAGATTTTAGATTTTACAGATTTGCTTCAGAAACGGAGACCAGATTCCTTGTTTTTAATGAAAACACGAGTTTCTTGAGAAAAGCTGCACCGTGTCATATCTTGAGAAGAATAATCAAAAGAAAACTATCACCAAAAGAATAACAACTCGAGGCAACTAACTAACTACTCCACATACCAATTACAATAATATTATTATCTTTTGATTCTAACAATAGGCAGTTGGAAATTATGTTCAGGTATGCTAAGCTCTTCTCTGTCAATTTAACGGAAATCTGTACAAACATGTGCTTTCTAATCGGATAGCTTACAAAGTTTATAAGTATAAGCATTTTCCTGTATACAACAACTACTAAGCAACAGAGTTTATTGTGTCCTGCTTAATTTAAAACAAAGTACAACTTTTTTTTTAAAAAAATATTTTTAAAAATAAGCCGAATTGTATACTTTTCTATAAAAAAAATAAGTTTCATCATCTAATTAGTAATCTACACTAGTCTGTTTTTGCCACATAAAAACTTTAATCTTGTAGGGTTTCGATCACCAAACATTTAGCTTTTGTTCAAGTAAACACGTTATTTGATACCGAGTTTAATTAATTCTTAAACTTTGCTTACATGTCGTAAAAAGTTTTTTGATATGATTAGCTATCGATTTAAAGACACGGCATTTCGATTTGTTCTCCAGCGGATCCTTGTATATATGTAAATAATAAGATTTGAAATGTATTTTGGAATGTTGTTGATGATGTCCCCAGGACATATGAAGTTGATATACTTAATTAAGTTGACTAAATAAATAGCCGTATAATCATCCGTTGCTCTGCTACTGAGCTCGTGTCCTTTTCCGGAAGACGTTGAATTGTTCACGTTATGCGTGCATCCATATATACTTTAAAGATTAGCTAAGTAGTCCATTGTCTACCCGTCCCTTAGATTTGATGACACATTCGTTCCGTCTGCTGCTTCATCGCCTAGCTTTATTTGTTGCTCCTACTTAAGCTAGCATTTCTTGAGCTTTGATCGTTAAAATCATAAAAAACCCTATTTTACCCAAGAGACTTGAGAAATAAAAGCTGGGAAAGTTCTTTTGGTACTTTTTAACCCAGACTGAACTATAAAGTGAAGAATAAGTCTAAAAAACGAGCCATGAAATGTAACGATGGTTCATAGTGGTAGCCTAACTTTGTTTGATCCTCAATGCTCATCTAGTTTTTTTCTGTGGAATTGCCCTCATTTATTTTAAAGTAAGTTAATTCGTAGTCTCAACCCTTCCAATGTTGAAGATATGTAACACTTCCTTTTGTCATGCTAATGGGTCCCCTTCCTTGCATAGAAATTAAAGCAATGGGACGGCACCAACTGAGCCTTTCTTAATTTCGACATCTTTAGTATTCCAGTTGAACCGGAAATGCACGAATGAATGGACTTTTTTTCTTAAAACATTAACTTGTAAATTGTAGATTGTAAAACTGTAAAAAACGGCTGACAGTTTTCCCAATTTTAGGATAAAAATCTAACAAATTTCTCCAACCTCTCTGTATGTTTTTAGAGAATAGTGAGTGTTTTTTATTAGTTGTACTTTCTAGATGTATACGAACTATTCAGGTAGCAATCAAATTCTCGTCAGAATCCTATCAGAGATCAATGAGCCAAGCTTTCCTGGACGGCTGAATGAAATGCTTCTTTTGAATGAACTTCTGAGTCAAGATTCAAAAGAGTCCATCGGAAGTAGGAAACCCGGGAGTTTGTTCCTGTCCTGAACTCTCATGTTTTGAGTAGATTGGCTTGTGAGCAAAATATTATGGCAAATCTCAGGACATTTTGTATTATTCTCTAATTCTAAATCCTCCAAAAGCTCCCAATGAGTCGTGGAATTTAGGGGTTTTCAGTTCATACTTTGCTAATAGTTATATGTACTTATACTGGTTTGGGTTTTGGCTGGATTAATGTCTGTGGAATTATTAATGAATCATCTTAATCGCTTTCATTGACGCATTTCGTATGCCCTAGAACCAAAGGCTGGCCAGGCTGATTATAATTTATTCTATTTCATTATAACTTGGATAAACTATTAAATAGTGGAATAGATATATTTGGGACTAGAACAATTGCCACATTTCTATAATTAATTGATTGCATACAAATAGACCCAAGAACTTTCTCGAGGTTTAAACTAATATTAATGCTAACAATAAGTAAATATATAGCCATATGAATTAAAAGACTGGAGAATTAAATTCAATCCAAACGTAACTAATATTTAAATGGAGAAGAAGTTGCTTTTAACTACGTGTAAGCTGAATACATATTATTATATCGTTCAAAGTTTCAGGCTCAAATGTTCCATACCGTATTTTACAGTGCCATCGTGAAATGTAATTAAAATCTCTCCCACAACTAGATCTATATTCAGCAGTTAACATTCAAGTGTAATCGACAATATAGCTTCTGCTATGTACTTTAATATACGTAACTTGAAAAATAATAGCGAAGCATAATGAATGCAATTGATTTGATTTAATGAGACAATAGGCAATTTGGCACGGCGTTTCCATTCCGTAATATTTCGTATGTTGTGTTTGCTTTGTGTACTAACCATTCCGAATTTGGTGTTAGATGAAATCAGCTCTTCATTTACAAACCAAAACGGATGAGGTTGTGGAAGTGATGAGTGATGATGATATTAGTACTACTTCTAAATCTAAATATAGGACATAGGACCCTCTGACAGACAGAAGAGTCAGCCCTCCACACTTCAGGTAATCCAAGAGACAGGACAGGAACTGAGAGGGAGGTTGAAGGGATTAATTACATGAATATGTCAAAATCACAGCCACGCCACACGGGTGTTTTTTTTGCATACAGGAAAAGTGGTGAAATTGCATGCATGGAATCATTTCTGATTGCGACTTGGTTTTATTGCTGGGATATATATTCATGGCAAGCTAATGACTTCTGGATGACTACCATTTGGCTTCGACGGAAAGGTTCTGCTTCATATAATAAAAGTTGTTTTAATTGAATGGTATTCTCCAAAACTGCCAGCCCGCACCTGGCTTCTGGCTTGATCGCTGCTACTACTACCTCCAACAACAACGACAACCGCTCGCTAGCCACCCTTTTTATTCCAATATATTTATTTTGATAGAAATGCTATAAGGGCTCTTGTCTGTCATGCGATGGGAGGGATGATGATGAGGACATCGTTTTATATCCTTTTTCAACGATAACATAATAACATTATCATCATCACAAGTTTTTACCTATCTTTTGAATTGACTGGAAGACAGAGACTGCTGCCTTTTGCAAGTGCCACCCGTTCATTTTTGAGATAGGCTTGGTTTTTATTACCTCAAGGCATAACTTATTTACTTCGGAAGAGTGCCAGTTGTGTGAGCTTGACAGAAGCTTACTAATGTAGTGCAGATGCATATACTCTATATACATGTTTAACTAGATAGTAAAATATATGTTGTGTTTAAACTCATTTTTGTTTAGGTAAATTGGATCAATTGGATGTTGATGTGAATGCGAAAACCCTATTACGTTTTTTTTCTTCAGTTGTACTAACTGATAATTGGTTCTTCTGTGTAGTAGTAGTAGTACGATGAAATGTTCAGAATGTGATCAAAGAACTTTTGTATCCGTGTCAAAACGATTCCTACAGATCTAACGCAGTAAATACCAGAATATCATTCCCTAATCCCACCCATGGTACATATTTAATATCTTTATCTGTGGTGAAAGTAATTCCAATATTCTAGTCCTGTCACTCTCTCCGTCTAATATTCAAAGGGTTGCATGAAAACTGTTTTTGTCGAAATATCCAAAAGTGTATAATAAGTTACCAAACGACCTATTCCAACAATAATGATACAACACTCGTTAAAATATATATCATCTGCTGCCTACTATTGATTATCGGTTTCTCAGTAGGTATTCTCCATTTGAATTCATTCCATTATGAAAATATTGAGAATCGAAGGTTACATATATTTTCCAATACAAACTACATTGTATAAGCATGACAAGTTAACTATTATATAAATTAACTGCAAGTTCAATGAAATTACCTGATTCTTGTCCTCCAAATTTAAACTCTCTTTCCACTTGTAATGGTTCCAATTTTTAATCAAAAACCCACCGCTAGGTAAACTAATCACTTTATGTTATTTAATTAGACGACACACGGTGGTTATAGGCGTGTTTAAATTGCTGAGTTAATTTCCAAAAGTTCCCTATCGAGCAGAACTTTTTTTTCTTGTATTTCTATTTCATAAGATTCAGTCAGACTGAAAAACTAAAAAGTCTCACATTTGAGACAAATGTCTCAAGTTCGACAGAAGACACTTTTATTCGATTCCTTATAACTCAGTACACTTTCAATATGAATCTGGAAAACTTTGAGACGCTATGTTTTGAAACCAAATTGACTTGCCGTTTAAATTTGTCTCGAATCAACTGATCAAGTCGTTCTGAATAGCTTGTATGAACATGTACGTTTTCACCACACATTTGCAATTGAAATAGAATGAATGAAGTCTACAGCTTGTTTCATATTCATCCGACTCGTTCGTTTAGTTCAACTGACAAAGCCTGTATTGCATGTTGCAGCTGCTGAGACAGACTGAAGCGAGTCTCATTCAACTCCGGCACTTTTCACTATCTTTTACCAGAACAACTCTACTCTCGAGTCGAATACGGACTGAAAAAGGAAACCCTGAAATAGTTTCACAGATCGGGTAGGGTATTTTGAAGTAGGGACAACCCGCATTGTTCCTTCCTCTGTTGAATGGTTTGAACATATTTTGAACATTACTGTTCTAATTTAAAACATTACTGAATTACTGGATTCATTACCTTTCCACAAGTTTTAATTTTGGCATTATGTTTACATCTTAAATTAGGGCAATTACATTTGCTTTCCAACCTTTGTCGTTTGTATGTACCTGTTATTGAATTTTATAGGTTAAACATTTCTACTCACACTCACTTCTTATCCCACATTGCAAATGCATTGTCAGAGACATTGAAACAGCAGTATAATGTCATAAGGATATGCGTATAATTTATCCAGAAAAGATAACAATTTTGCTCTCTTGAACGAAGATGTGATGAGAATAATATTTAAAAAACCGGAAAAAGTATTTCCTACAAGCAAAACATCCATTATATAATACCTCAATGCATTCTACTGTATGTTTATGTACAGAGCTATACTATTCAGCAAGGCGGAAAGGAGGGAGGCTGATCCACGATAGATTCTTCCAGAAGGATTTTGAAATCAAAAATACAAACAGGGTCGACAACGAAATCCTGTCAAGCTTAGGTAGAAATACACCTAGTCTGTGTATGCGGAATGATATATAATACTTGGATAGTGGATTTTGTCCCGTGCCATAGGCCTTAAAGGTTTAAAGGGTCAGTGTATAGAAAACGGAAGGAAATAAACGGCTGGGTTAGCCCAACCAACCGCGTTTTTGTTCTGTCATCTGGAAGATCTGTTCTGTAGATATTTTTGTACCGTAACAACATGAGCCATAAGCAGAAACCAGTTATTCCCATTCCTTAAAATGCACAATCTAAACTATAGGAAGGTAGTGAAAGTAACTGGAACGGAATTCTGGATATGCATCGACTGGATTTGGAAATGCAAAGGGGAATGTAGAGGATTCCGTATCGTAAACATTATTCATTATTTTATGCTTATCTGGCATGAAATAGCCAGAGCTCCTTCTGGAATACAGACTTAAGTCGAGAAAAATAACAAGATGAGTATACACATAGAATATCTGAAAAACTGCAACAATCTCAGAATACTATCAATAGGAAAATTATTCCGAGAAATATCGGCATCTGGGATAATATCCATTTAAAATGAAACGACTCACTCAAACTCTGATCTGCTATGAATTGTTGGTGACCTCTGATCACGTAAAACTTTATATAAATACGTATAGATTTAACAACAAAACTACATGGCATTTTCTTGCCATTATGTATGTGTATTACGCTGTTATACTCAAAGCACAAGCCAAGTCCTAGATTGATACGATATCAAATTGTATTTCAGAGACATGCATTAATTCTATAAACAAGGAATCGACCCATATTCGGATTTTCGATTGAGACTTTGGCTCTTACTTTACTTTTACTTTGCCATTTGAAAAAGTTTGTATTCTCAAAATAAATTGAAGTTTGACCAATGTTAATAAGAAATTATATTTTTTCACATTTTTGTTAGCCCCGTAAGTTTGTAACTTGCTAAATAAAGTCTATAACAATTATAGTAACAACTTGAATAGAGCTCGCGGTCTGCCAATAAATAACGAAACTTGAAGCTTAAATGTTCATAAATATTGTCAAGTCAGAAAACTTACAGACCAACATAGCCTGACGAGTCATATATGTTAGTTTAGCAGTGATTTAAATTAAAAATTTACTGATTAAAATCTACTTGAAGGATTTATATGATTACAGAAGAACCATTAATTTCTTAATGAATTTAAAAGTAATTGTGTCATTTCAACTAACACCATCCCTCTGAGCCTTACATGGGACATAAAATTATATTACTTAATTATAAGATGTACTGATATTCGGTGCCTAATTGGACAACTCATCTTTTAAATTATCCTAATCCGAAATAAGCTGTCTGCTTTTTTGGTAGCCTATTTCAATTATTAAGAATGTACCTACTTATAAAGATTATGTTCAGAGGCAAATGGGTCCCTTGGTGGAAACGAAACTGGACGCTGGAGTATAAATTCTGGTTATGCATGCAAATTTTTTTTATTCTCGAACGGGTGAAGATTTCAGATGCCAACTGTCTTCCAAACTGGCCCAATTTCGTTCCATTTCTAGCCGATACAAAGTCAAGGTACCATACGTATATATATATCTGTAACTTTACAATACAATAATTATTCAGCCAAGTCAAACCCTAGGGCACAGTTAGTTGTATGTATTATAGGTTTGCTTTTATACCGTTGAAATCGCGGAATTTATCTTAAAAGTGGCATGTGGATTATCCGGATGTGCCTTAAAAGTTCCTCTCAAAATATTCGACTCTGCACTTTTTGCATGCCTTCCAGGGCAGAAAGGGTCTTTGCATTTTTGGCAAGTTTATCGTAAGTTAAAATATGCTGTGTAGTAGTAGTCGAATCCAGTTCATATCTCCATTCCTTATATCATGTAAGGCCTTTTAGAGATGGATGAAGACAAAACTTCTTAATGTCTCTCTTGGACCCCTGGAACATTTATTACGAATTCTATTTGCAGTCAAAGTCGGTCAGGTTCAAATGTAATGCCACTGGCGTACCGTTTCTGATCTCTTATTGCCAACTTTTGTCAGCTATAGTCTTCCAAAATGCTAGAAATAAATACTCTCTGCGGCATCTTCTTTACCAAAGAATGTTCTAAGTTGTTTCCACTGCAATGTAAACTTTTTTGAGAACCCATTATTTATTTACACACATATCTTTTTGTTATAGGAAATATAGGCTTACAAGTGTTGTGAGGACGAAATTTAACACTTTCTTTTCTATTTTAGCTGTTTCCGGTATAAGCAAATTATATCATACGAATCCAGTTTTTTATTATTATTCAGCACTTTTAATTTTAGTTAATTACTTCTTGTTAGACCATCTGCGTTATATGAAATTGCTAAAATTTTAAGCTCATTGTTGTTCATATTGATTAACAATTCTTCGTTGCATACGAATATAGTGAATGCAAAACGATTAATTTGTCTTGTACCTAGCATAGTATGAATACATGTTGTTCAGGCTCAAGCGGTTTTGAATTATAACTCTTATTAGTCTTATAAGGATCCTTCAGATATTATAGAAGGGTTGAATAAATATGTAAGCGGTATTGCTTTTTTCAGATGCTGGAATAGCTTAGGCTCATTTGGTTTTAAATACAGGTTTAATTTTGTCCAGTGAAGCAGATGCAGATGCTGGGTATTTTGTGAAAGGGGCTTTCTTTAAGTCTTTGTTTTGGTACTCGGTACTGTTTTTGCTCACTCTTCAGTATTCATTCCGACTAATCCATCAGCCATGGTATTAGATCGGTATATGCCGAAAAAGATAAGGCTTTCCTCGTCGACCTAGAATATCTCATGTTACCTTGTCTGGTGATTTAGGCATGGCACGTACCAAGTTAACAACTAGACCAGACTCAACCCTTGGGCTAATTTTAAACATTTACGTCTCTGTAAGGAAGTTTGTCCGTCATGATTTTCAGGGCTAGATAGACTACCAGTTTTAATCGTTCTATGTTTCCAGGAATGAGTCTCAATTCTCAATTCCCCAAATTTAACAAAGGTGAAATTGTAAATCTCACAAATTTACCTGGTGAGTAAATCCCTTCTAATGAGTGTAATGGAAGTCGTAATAATATAGTATTGACTGCCAATTAGAAGACGAATATTAATATATTCTGTAGTCCGAATGGAATTATAAAGAAAAAAACATCAGGCTTTCAGGCACGAGCCAAGAAACTCTGTATCCAGTTAAATTCAACAAATCGAATCGTATGACCGTGCCAGAGGATCAGCCTACTAAATCCAATTTTTTTAGGATTCGAAGGAACAAGGAAAACCAGCTGCCACACTCCTTCTGTAGAGTACCTTAGTATATTTCTGAAATAAGGCTTTTTTTATATAAAATAAATATGACTCTAGCACGGGCATTCAGATGTTGTAGGTGTGTAGTGCCACCGGTACTGCTATATACTATTTACTAAAACTATTATGAACCGTTCAGGGCTGAAGTTACTTAATTTCAACATACATATATATAAATATATATATATATATTTAGTGTCTGTATACTAAATACCAAACGGTTCTAGAAATCTATTATGAAGAAAGCAAGAAATGCGGATCTAGATCTTCATTCTAGCGTATTGCTAATTTAAAGCCGATCAATGAAAATTCCTACTATGACAAAAACTTGCATATTAGTCAAAGAATAACACACTGCCAAAGCATATTCGATATATAAATGAAACATCTTTTCTTTGAATTACAATAAAAACTTGGCCAGGAAGGTTCGTTAGTTTGTACATAGTTTGTTTCATCTATTTATTTATAGCTTACTGTCCATGGTTAGGATTTGAGATCCTACTTGGTGTTGAAAGGATATGGTTCTGTAAGGAACCATTAGTACCAGGAAGTAGTAATAGTACACAAAAGACACAGATGAAGAAACTGATGACTGTTGAGAAGACTTCAAGAAAAGAAGGGACTTCCTCTGGCCACATTGGGTTTATAACAAAGAAGGACTCAAGATCGTAAATGCTGAAGATGTTGTCAAACAAAAAAATGAGTCTAATAATGTGACATATGGTCGGGCACGTGCCATATTCCATAACGCAACTGTCCTTTTAATCTTGTCCTTCTTTGTAGGAATATGTACTAAACCAGAAGTTATTTTCCTTTCGTCCCTTCCAAGAGATGCTATGCCGTCAGTGAAAACAAGTGATTTTCGAGAAAGTCTTCCTTCTTCTGTATGAATTCAATTGATTTAAATAAACCCAATGAGCAATAAAGTTATTTACTTGGACCTCAAATGCAATATTATATCTAGTGTTTCTTCTATTGTGATGACCCAATGACGGCTTCATGACCTCCTACATGCTCATAATTCGTACCCCAGAAGACGACTATACCCCAACTCGCACTTAATCAGACGGTTATCAATCCACAAAATCCTGGTCAACCTTTATAACGGAACTTTACTACGTTTTATCAGTACACTTACTTTTAATTAATAATGTTTTATGACATGTAATGCGAAATCCAGACTTGATGCATGTTAAAATCTTTAGAGCAATGTAAAAAGTGTGAATAATCTAGAGTTCTGAACATTTTCGAGGTTTTAAACTGAAGTTTACCATTTAAAACAATCGAAGAATATTTTAATTATTAGCTGTTAAGTTCAATTACATGCAGCACAAATGAGGAAATCTCTTCATCCCCCTCCGTCCTTATCTCTAGTTCTTGATGCACTCCTGGGTTCATGGGGTCAACTGCAACAAGGACGGCCGTCGGCATCGTATTCATTATAATTGAATTTCCGTCCGCCCCTAAAATATAAAAATATGTTTTAAAATCTGTCTTTAAAAAACACAATTAAATAGATTTTAAATTTACGTTCTGAAGTGACAGCAGTAGAGGCTGCACTAGCAGCACTCGCAGCCGTAGCCTTCTTCTTCCGAATATTCAATCCCTGATGGACAGTCTTGATATGAGCCATCATATTGTCAATTCGGTTAAAAGCCTTGCCACAAATCTCGCACATGTAATCCTTACTTTGGATATGACAAATCATGTGACTCTTCAAGTTCTTCTCTCGTCCAAACCCCTTGTCACAAATGTTACATACGAAGGTTTTGCTATCAGCGTCTGTGTGGATCAGCTTTTCGTGATCCTTGAGATGGTTCGAGCGCTTGAATGCTTGACCACAATAGCTGCAAATGTATCTTCGAACTCCTTGATGAACACATTGAATGTGAGACAGGAGTTTTGTTCTTAACCCGAATGTTTGACCGCATTGATCGCACTTGTGTCGTTTCTCTTCTGTGTGGATCACCATGTGAAGTCGCAGCCGATCTCGCTTGATTACTTTGTCGCAGTGGGGACACTGCACTTCTTTTTCTGGTGGGGCTCGTGGTTTCTTGGGCTTCTGAGAGCCTTTTGCGGGCTCTATGTTGTGGATATTTTGAAGATGACGAACGAAATGGTCTTTACGAAAGAAACCTGTCGAATCAAGATAATAATATTTTTTTTAGCTCCAAATTAATTAAATAATCAAAATTAATTTCAAAAAACATCTACGGACCTTTGTCACACCCTTCTTGTGTACATTTATAAGGATTATCCGGACTATGAAGGCCCTTGTGCCTTTCTTTTGACCTTATGTGATTAAACTCCCTGCCACAAACTTCACACCGATATCTGTCTCCAATTCCGTGAGAGATCAAATCCATGTCACTTGGCTTGTCACTCCTGACTTGATGCATACTAAGTTGATGCCTCTGCAGGTGATAACTCCCTCGGAACTCCTTACTGCAAACTTGACAGTTGACTTTCATAATGTCTTGAGTTTTGAAAATGGATTTAATCTAATTTCTTTTGAGTCTCATTTTCTGAACAAGTCTCAATCTTGAATCTCGAAGGGTTCCATAAAGCCAGTCTAGTCACTCTGCTGCTCTCTTTCGCCCTTTAGTTGACAAAAATAGTGCCGTAGACTATGAGGCCAACGCCAATTGATATTTACGTTTCTTAATTATAATTAATCACAGCTTTATAAATGACACTATAACTAAATTAATTCGTAATTAAAAAAAGAAGATTAAACTTCCCAAAGATTAAAAGCTTACGGCCCTGAACCCAATGTTACTCAAAGCTGACGTGGAAAGTCTCATCCCTTCAATACATTTCAACATTCCGGAAGCACTTCTATATTACTCTATCAATGTGCCACGAATAATATTCCAACTAGCCAAAAAAAAATCCAACTCACTAACTCGAAATTCAATTTTTAGTACTTTCAACTTTTGTGTCATCGTTTATAAAATTTACTCCATCATTTCCAGATTACTTGATTTTAAAAAAATCGAAATAAATAGAACAAAGTGTGTAACAAAATATTGAGAAATTTCTATCATCATAATTAAAGTTTGAGTAATTCAGGTGAGCCGAGTGAAAGTAAATTGAGCAGCTTTAATTAAATTGTAACTTATTATACATGAAACAATACAGAATTATAGATCTTGTTGAGCAATATTGAATATTAATTAATAATAACTTGCTAATGATTTCTTCTTCTGGAATTGCAGATTGTGCGGGTTGAGTCAACGACCTTTCACCTTTAGGCCTGGTCGATAAGTTCTAAGCAATTGCCACATATCTCTTCTTCTTCTAGTAATACAATTTTAGGATAATAAAGGGAAGAAATGGCGGACGAAGGGCCTCATAATAAAGCAGAAATCCAAGAGATCTTCCGTCGGTTGAAATTATCGTCGGCAAATAGAGTATGGACAAATATATTTCAGTTACCGAAATTGTGTTGTGTATAATAATTCTAACTGGCATAATTAATTAAATAGGTGTGTTTCGACTGCAATGCCATAAATCCAACATGGGCTAGTGTTTCCTACGGGGTCTTCATTTGTATTGACTGCTCTGCCGTCCATCGGTCTTTGGGGGTTCATGTCTCATTCGTCCGGTCAACTCAGCTGGATGTGAATTGGACATGGTCACAGCTCCGAGCAATGCAACTGGGTGGAAATGCTAATGCTGTGAGTTATCAACTAATTCATAATTAATCATAGACTTTTATATACTTTATTTTTGGGTGTTGACATATTTTGTTCTTGATTGACAGCAAGCGTTCTTCGCTCAGCATCACTGTTCCACGTCAGATTCGCAGCAGAAATACCACTCAAGAGCCGCTCAGCTGTACAAAGAAAAACTGAGTCAGACAGTTTCCAAGTTCAACAAACTACATGGGAACAAGGTTGGCCGAATTTCAATACGGGTTATTTATAGAAGTAAAATTGCGTAGTTAACTAATGTATTAATTTTGGGATCTATCTAGATTGTTTTTGAAGAAAAGTCCCATGAAGTGCATCAGGAGAAAGAGTCTGATTTCTTTGACGAGATTCATAAAGTTGCTCAACAAGGAATGGAGAATATAACAATTGACAGTCAATCTCGACTGTTTGAGGCCAAAGTAAGACATTAAAGCAGTTTTATAGCAGTATTGTGTTATCGAAATTATATTGAACAATCATATTTCGTAGAATACAATGGAGCCTTTAAATCCTGAAGAAGGGCCTAGTGTCGACGGAATTTTCTCCTCCCCTGCTGCATCCTCTGCTCCTCGTAAATCTACTATTGGTCAACGCAAGCCGGCAAACAAAGTTAGACTTTTTAATATTCTGTTTGGTATCTAAATTGCTAATTTATTTGCTTATCTAATTCATATTTTATTTGTTCAGCTTGGAGCCAAGAAAGGAGGTATGGGAGCTCAGAAAGTAAAATCAAATTTTTCAGAAATCGAAAAAGAGGCTGAACTAAACGACCAAATGAAAGAACGCCAGGAAGAGCAAGCAAAAATTGATAAAGAAAAGAGGGCAGAAAACGAAGAACGGCAGGTATGATACATCAAATTCTCATTATTAATTTTTAGTCAATTGTCAAGGCCAATTGTTATTAGCAACTTATTTACTATTTATCTTGTAGCAAATCTCAATGAGCTTAGCATATCAGGACATCAGTAAACAGCAACAGAAACGAGCTGATAAACTAAAAACTACAGATCCAAAGAAGGCTGAGCAAGTTGAACGTTTAGGAATGGGATTCGGAATGCGAACGTTAGCTTATTTCTTATATCAATATTCGTATAAAGATAATCGCAATGATTATTAATAATAATGATTTTTTCTATTATAGTGGAGTGAGTCATTCAATGATGTCAGATATGCAAGTCATCGACCAAGAAACGCCTGCATCGGCTTCATCTTCTTCCTTTAGCAACAAAATGTCTTCTCGTCCTAAGTTTGAATCCTTCTTTGACGAATTTGAAATCGTAGAAACTTCCACGGGCTTGGAAGGGTAATATTTTTGTTGATTTATACACAACGAATTTTGTTATTTGTAAGTATTGCCGAAAATTAAAATTAAACGATTGTTATAGATTGACGTCATCATCTTCAAAGCGCAGTGAGGACTGGGACTTTGACCGACCTGCCAAGAAATACGAAGAAGAAGAACAACACTTCACTAGACCAAAGACTCGCGAGCCAATTAGCAACACGTCTGGTGTCGGCGATGAAGCTCAAAAGAAATTTGGGAATGCAAAAGCCATTTCATCTGATCAGTTCTTTGTTGACTCTCGTGATAATGATGTAAGTTATTGGTGAATGATGATTCGGTAGAGGTTGATTATACCATAAACTAATCATTTAACGATTTAATGATTTTAATAGTTTGAACGAAGGACCAATTTGTCTCGTTTCGAAGGGCAGAGTTCCATCTCATCTGCTGATTACTTTGGAGACGGGCGTCGAAGGAACGAACCTCCAAACACCTTTTCGTCTAATTTACAAGTGAGTTAGAAAAACAAATGTTCATTTTTCAAATTACCTCACCCCCACGACTTTGTAATCGAAGCTTTAAAATTTAACTTACGAAATCGAACGCGATATCATATATCTAATACTATAAGTTTTTCCATTCCACGCTGTTGATCCCTTAATATACCACCATACTCACTGAATCATTCGATTCACATTCACACATTCTATAATTTGTTGCCGCTGACATGCTTTTGTTAAAGTGTTTCTCACTTTGAACTTTTTCTTGTGCTTCCTCAACAAAGTATGAGGATGGAAATGAATATTCGGCTACCAACGTGAGTAACAACGTGATATGACTCTATCTATCGCTCTGTCTATGTCTCAATCTATCGCTTCTTTTAATTCTATAAGATAACTCTTTCGCATCATATCATTGCAATTGCATTTATTTTTGTAAAAACACTTATTAAATATGTTGCTTAATTTAGTAACTAATGGAATGGCTTATTTTACTTTATCGAGATTATAGAAATAATTGCTTTTCGTATTTTTGTTTACAGAACGTTGACTTAGATGATGTGAAGGAAAGCGTTCGACAAGGAGTTACAAAAGTTGCTGGAAAAATTAGCAACATGGCCAATGGAATGATGTCATCTCTTCAAGAAAAATACGGCTATTAGAGAAGACCAATCAAAATGTTCTTCTGAATATGTATGGAAATGAGTAATGTTGTCTTTTAAATTGTATATAAATTGTTGGCACTGAATAGAAAACAATTTACTCATCGGGAACTATAATATTTACAGACGTTAATTTATAATGCTATTATATTCGTGGCAGTCGTACTTCTACCTCTGTCTATCTATTGCTAATCGCTGAAGATACAGTCTCATAATGGTAATTCAAGTATGTAATTGATGTAAACTACATACTTGAGTTATTTTTTTTTAGGAAAGCCCCCTTAAAATAGTTGCAAAAGAGGCTCTGCATTCAATATCATCAAGGTCTACCTAAGTACAAGCTGAGCTGAATCCTTTGAAACTTATTGCCTTGAAATACAAATAATATTCCTTATTTAATTGTGAAAGTCGAGACACATAACGAGAGAGAGAAAAGCGTTTGCTGTTATGATTACTTTAATTGAGGTTTTTAAATTAGATATGTAAGCAGATTGATACTATTTTAATACCGTAGTTTTTAGTCATGTTATATATAATTAGATTGGTTAAGCAATTTAAAAAAATTGTTTTGCATTGGAATCAGTATACTTGTAATTGAAATCTAGCAACTTTTAAGTGCGCTCAACATTTTCAGTTTGCTGTCTAATAATAATAATAATACAGATTAGTTCATTAAGGCCTGCCAATGTCAATCATTTGATTACTCCCAATGTATGCTTCATGAAGTACTATTTTTTACATTCTTAGGCCTGTTTAACTGTATTATTAGTTTTCGTTTAAGAAAGAGAGAGAATTTGATTAAATCTTTGTAGATCAAGTAACAATAAGTTGTATAAAAAATTGTGGCAGGATTCCCATTAAACTTTTATCATTTTATCCTGAATAGTTGTACTTGAGAGTTGGATATGAATATAAAGATATCTTCTCTATTAGTATGAAAAATAAGGAGGAGTTGTGATGCCAATTTGCAAATTTTAAAACCATTATATAAAGTTCATGGAATGGACTTAATATTATTAGTCTAGTTTTTATTTTTGAATTATTGCTTATTGTATGAAGATCGATTCAAGTCACTCTCACTATTCTATTTGCTATGATTATTATTGGTTTAAAATCAATTAATTTAAGTTCTAATAATTATTATCGATAATATTCCAATCAGAGACTCCAACAATCAATAACTGGAAATGTTTTCGTTCAAACCGAAGAGTTATTTGTGATTTTATGTGTGCTACCAAGCATAAATATAGACTTGGTTCTTCAAAGCTATTATTCTCTGCGGTTCAAAAAAAATAAAAGAATGAATAATTTTCAAAACATTAAACCATTTTTTGTCAGTATGAGCACATGGTATTATTTTTGGTCTTCCTGCAAGATGACTAATCATCATTGGATTTTTCTTATCATAATGTAATGTTAAGTAAGATAATTTTCAGTAATTGACAATCCCGATTTGACAAGTTTCGCATCCCGTATCTTGTGGCAAAAAAGGAACATCACAATTTTATCTAAATATACCAGGTACACACAAGCAATTGTAGGACCTTATCTAGAGTTACATTTGGATTGATTGGATGAATTCAATTATAGTATACAAACATCGACCCAAATTATATGTATTATACGGAGAAGAAGAATACTTAAATATGATACATAATATAATTTTTGCATGCTGGTTGTATAGGATGTCGCGGTTCGGTTTATCTTTTTTATCTAATTGTCCAATGTCCATGTTGACAAGAATCTGAAATTACAAGCGAATGAAATGAGATTGAAATATTGAAATGTGTCAGAGTTCGAAGGGAGACTTGTCAGTGGAATTTAGACAGTAGACCAACAAGCTCACTTGAAATCGATGACACATTCCCAAGAGTGTCATAGTTAATCATTACGTCAATTAAACTTCAGGATAATTTTTGCTTTAAGTGATCCCATTGAACGGAAACTCTGCTAGTTTGCATACAACAAGTGAAAGCAGCAACAGGTAATTATTTGCATGTATAAATGTATTGTAGTTTAGTCACAACTCACAAGCCAGCTTCTTTCCTCCGAATCAAGAATAACTATAAAAAAGACGCCGATTGTTTGCCAACACATTAAAAGTGACAAGGTTAGTCAACAACATTTTTTTTGTTCCTAGGAGTAAAAATATAAGGAAATCCTGAGGATATCGGATAGCGTGGGGCAAAAACGTTGAAAAGTTCACACCGCGATTGACACACATTTATAAGCTGTTTATTCCTTGAGTCAGTCAGTGTCTACCGGTTTACTGATCCAGCTCTAGCATTTCATAGTCAAGAAGAAGATTCAGTTTCAAATTTCAAAATGGCAAGCGATAGCAAATTATATATTCTTCCCTTATTGGTTTTTATACTCTTCCCCGTCTGCTTTATAACCACGTAAGTTATAACTTATTTTTACGAGTTTTTCGAATCAATTCTATGCAAATTCGAATTAATCATTGCAGGTATTCCGTTGCATTGGCAAAGGATCACATTTATCCCGTTTTTGCATACATTTCGGACACGGGTACTTTTCCACCAGAAATGAACATCTTTGCACAGTTTCTGAATATTCTCATGGTTCTATGTAAGTACATATTAAATTAATGCAATGTAATACACAATCAATGCTATAAATTGTTATTTTTAAATTATGGTAACCATTTAAAATTTATTCCAGTGGGTGCAACAGCATACGTCCGATACAAGCAGGTCGAAGAATTCTTCCGAACAAGGGAAGAATCCGCTAAAATGACAAATTGGAACAAAGTCGGGCTCGTATTTGGTATCATTGCTGCCCTTGGCTCAAGTGTTGTAGGCAACTTTCAGGAAAGTAACGTTTTGTCCATTCATGTCGTGGGAGCGTTTATGGCTTTTGGCGGTGGTGCAATCTTTTTAATTATTCAGGTTAGCCAGTTAACATTTAATATGATTTCATTCTCAAGTCTAAATTGTCTAATCATACAATTAAAATCTGATGCTTTTCAGTCCTATTTCTCTTTCCAATTGATACCTCTGTTCGGATCAAAGTGTCTTTCAGCTGTTAGAATGGCAATTGGATGCACATGTTTTTTCCTCTTCGTCGTCAGTTATTCCACCGGAGCTTCTTCTTTGAAGTATTTCACAGGTATGGATTTCATTTATACTTTTTAACAACGCATTAAGCTCATAAAATAATTTAATTGATTTCGTGAATTTATAGGGGACAAGGCAGTAAAATGGGATCCTGAGGACGGGGGTTGGGTTCTTCATGTTACATCAACGGTTACTGAATGGACCATGGCTTCCCTGTTTGACCTTTGGTTTCTTACTCTCATTCCAGAATTCAAAAAGATTTCTTTTGAAGGACCAAAGGTATATCATCTCAGATATTTCACCCTATCCATAATGTAACCGCTTAGTTCAGGTGTATTTACGTTAAAAATATTATGCAATCTAAATTTTTAACAAACGTGTCCCATAGCAAACGATCAATCTAGGCCGTACATTTTTCTGATTAGGATATAACCTTATCTTATATTTTGCTAAAATGTTTGCTTTAAGAATTGTAGTTTTTTGCTTGAATGTATATAATTTACTATATCTCTATCAGACTTGTCTATTTATCCTGGCACATTTTTCGATTTTATTTGAACAATGCGTTGTCAAAGTAGGTAGGCATATCATATCAGTACATTTTATAGATAAAATGTGACAAAAATAATTTGACATTTTTGGCTCATCAATGTTCATATTTATTTACGAGATTTCGGCAAATAATGCCAATGTCTGATGTTTTCATTTGCTGTGTGCAATCTATTTGTATTCCAGCTCGTTTTCTTATGTACAACAAATATTTGCATGCTATAGAAATTCTCAGAATATTTGTAAATTTCCAAATTATGCAAAGCATGAAGTGATTCAAGCGGACTTCCTTTTTTAAACACCTCCAATGTTTATGAATTATACGTACATTAATATTGAAAGATATAATCATGACGAAAATGTTTGATATGAATTTCAGTTTTCATTAGTGAACATGGTGGACTCAAAACGACAAAACGGAAATCAAAAGGTCGCTATGCACCGAGTTGGAACGGATGATCGGGCTTAGTTATATAAAAATGTAAATAATAAACTGTAGACTTAATATTTTATAAATTCAAATTTGTGGAATAATCTTGTGCTATTTTGAAATCATTGTCATGCATTGTAAGCCAATTGAAATAGGAACCTCCAGAACTATTTGTTTCATTCTTTAATTCTACTTTTCACTAATATAAAGATTTCTTTGGTAGGTATTAAATGTCATGGGAGAATATTTTAGTGTTCTTTTGAGAGATGATTAAGGCGTGTTACAAAATATATGGTATAGAATTAGATCACAGATTCACAGACATACAATCATGCAGAATTAGTAGCAGGAATGTTCTTATGAGAAACAAATTCTCCAGGCTCATCCAACTCATAGTCAGTCATTTCATACGCGTCATAAAATTCTTCTTCATCATTTTCAACCTCCTCAATTTTCTGATCAGAAACATTAGGAATCTGCTGATTATTTGGAGAATATGTTTCCGAATGATTTGACAAAACTGGCGAATATTTCTCACTCTCTTCAGACTGCAATGGATCTAAACTGAATTTAATACTAGCTTTTTTAAAAGGCTTCTGATTCGATTGGGGTCTGTTTGGAGTTTGAGGATCATCTTTATCGTTTTTGAAGCTAGTATTTATAATACCCTCAAGAGATGGAAGGTTTGAAACCATTGTCTTTGTACTTGGATTCTTCGACATCCCTGCAGAACTTGACATCGAAGAACCGTGATTAGAACGATGTGTTTGATTATGTGGATGCTGTCTACGGTCTTCGACCTTAGTACTTCTACAACAACAGTAAGTTTTTACAAGACGTGACAGTTTTTTAAACTTGTACTGCAGATGAACTCGGAACTCGACGCCTGCAGCAAAATATAGGAAGAAATTGATTGCGAAATTGAGTTGATAAAACCCAAAGCAGAATGAGCGGATGTATTTTATGAGTATCCTTGTCATCATCCTAAAAGTTAAATAGTAAAATAGCTTTACATCTTAAATGTTTGGGATTTTAAAAGTAAAAAAGTATAGCATACCAACTGATGTAACTTAGTCGTTCGTCTCCAACTGTGGCAATTGGAACCTTTCTATGAACATTCCAATAAAGTTCTATAGTTTGTACAGCCCCCAAGGGGAATACAAGCACGAGATATGCAAGCGACACTGCAATTAACATAGGATTTGTTGGACTTGGTTTGTTAATAAAGCTACGCGAGTTGTTACGGGAGTGACCATTCATATCTCGATTTTCACCCCGGTTTCGTCGATATGCTGCAAAAGTTACAATTACATTACATATTAAATCCTGTATTTTGAATGATAGGTATAATAGATATGAAATGACTAAGGTCAATCCAACCTGTCAGCTTTTTTCGATTGCTCTTGATCCTCCGAAGTTTCCAAAACATGAGACAATTAAAGACGAAAACAATTATAGTAGGAATCCAGGTTTGGAAAGCCACACGAACATAAGCCATTCCTTGCCATACGAATCGATGGGAATTGCATGGCATGTAACCAAATACGCTATCTTTTTCAAATCCTGTAATGATCAAAGATAATATATGTCGAATGTCGATGGGACGGGGAATTTAATTTTTTAAGATTATATTTTACCTGTCAAAAATAATTTTGATAAACAAAACAAGCTAAAAACCGCTGTCAAACTGGCCACAACTACTTTAGATCGATGATTTCTGGAGTGACGAAGCATCATTGGGTACCAAACAGCAAGACATCTTTCAACTGTAAAAGCGACCACTATCCATGCAGATACTGTCTGAAAAACTTCCACAAAAACGCCATGAAGTCTGCACAGCCATTCACTTTCCTAAGAAAACATTCAAATTATTAATCTAGATTAATCTGATGAGCTAATTGTATACATGAAATGATTACCATGAAAAACTGATTAAAATCATGACTAGCTCCCCTCCAAACTCCCAATCCGATATTTGCAAGCAAATTACCAGAGTCACAAATGGCTAAACCTAATAAATAAATTCCACTTCCATTTTTCGCTAGTCCGGACGACACCAATATGTAAAATGATAGTCCATTCAAAAGAACTCCTAAAAATTAAACAAAAATTAATAACTAATAATTAATCTCACAGAACCCTTAATAAATAATATTATTTAGATGCTTTACCCAAAAAGATAATTATAACAGATCCGTAGGACAGAAATGCTCGAGTGATATCAACAAAAGGGTGAAGTTCCAGCCAATAATGCCGTAACTCGCATGGCCATTCTTCCTCACACTTAATCAAAAAATTAAAACATTCATCATTAATTACTTACTAGGTCAACGATTTCTGATAATATTTCTGGACAAAACTGGTTAACTCTTCAATTCATCAAATTGCAGACAGGAAATATTTTTTAAGGGATATATGAATACTCATACCGGTTTAATGTCTGTAAGATTGAAACAAGGATAATGGGGTCTGAAATCCAAAACTTCCAGTCCTGGACAGCTACTTTCAAAACAGACAAGAAATAGAATAAAGTTATCAAACACGACCATGTTCCAATATTTTTTTTTTTTATAGATAATCTATCAACAATGTAAAGCTAGTAAATTACCAAGTCCACTACGAATGTCAAGTCATAAAACAAATAGTCAACACACAGATGCAATAAACATGACACTTACTTTGACGAGTTCGATTCCATAGATATCACGGCATGTATATAATATTATGATTGATTCGTTCCGTCCTTCATGTAATCACTTTACGATCTTCTCTCCGTTTCTTTTACTATGCAGTCCTTTGTAGTTTTCGGATCAATTTAATAGAAAGGAAATAAATAATCCATTGTGAATTAGAACCAGCTCTGCCCAAATGTTTGAATACGATTTGATAATTTCGATTTGACTGTGTGAAATAATATTTTTGATAGAACCGTAAACCTGAGACTATTGAGAGTACTTGAAGAGCGTTCTACGAATATACCGGAACCATCCAGCTTTTATGGATGATATCATATTTAGCATTAGAATGGTTTTTGCATGACTCCCGTCTTAGCATCTTACCTTACCACGAGGATTCTAAGAAATAAGAGATAATATGCTATAAGAGGCTACTTGAAAAAATGGAAACCTCACGACACGACGACGGACAATTTGATAAATGGTAAAACCTAGAGGGTCTAGATGTTTGCCATGCAAACACTTATTATTAACCATCCCTAAAATTGTGGTCTTGGATTTTATACTTTGCAAAATGCAAATCATGCAAATTATCCTGTATTAACGACAAAAAGATTGTCATTTAATTCTCATTGTCTACATGCAAATACAGCAATCAATCATAATCATACCTTCACTAGATCTTTCCAGCTTTGAATGCAAAATCAAAAGAGAATTATTATTGTGCGACTTGTGCGTGAATGGATAAAGATATCGCCATTATTATCCAAATCCGTAATGCATGAGCTTCATCATTCAAATCTGCATCTCATCGTAATCTTAACAATATTATTCACATAATACTTTAGTCTCTGAATGCCAATGTTGAGTGTTGATTAAGTGTGCATATTGCTATAATGAATGTTTATGAATGTAAATGCATGCATTTTTTGTAGTAACCTTACCAAATTTTGATGGTTAAGAATTCCTGGCATGTCGTCTTATCTTAAGCCACGCTTGATTTTAATGAAAAAAAAAAACTTTTGATTTTTATTAAATTCTTAGATCTGTTAAAAATAATAAACAGGATAGAAAAAAAAGATGTTACGCTATAATGAACAGCAGTAAACATTAACTACATATTACATACAAACTCTCAAGTTTAAATATTAAAATCAACTGATCACTAAACTTCACTTTAGCTGATGTATAATGTAAAATATAGTCAAATTAAAAATATTTAATTATTCATGGGAAATGGAAAATACTAGAAAGGAAAATCCCAATAGTAAAAATATAGTTGTGATAGTAAACAAGTTTCTTATTTCCTATTAGTCCAGACAGACTATTTTGATATCAAAGAGGAAGTACGATATTGAAGCCATGCAATTCAATATGCATGATTGAATAAAAGTATAGATATTTTGTGATTCTGCTAAGGAACAAGAAAAGTCATAAAAACGAGGAAAAATAATTTTAAGTCAATAATATAGGTTAGGAAAGACTTGGTTAACTTATGAAAGTAGTTCCGGATTCGTTTAGTTTAGTAACTAAATTAGAAATCCTCACTAAGTAAATGTGCCAAGTAAGTAAGGGATTTCCATGATGGGTTTCCGGAAGAGCATGAATCCTTGAACAATCTCCTCTAAGTTCGTGGTAAGACACTGAAGATTTTCGATAACGACGACATGGGGTAAAGCCACAGGTGGGTAGTAAAGACCAGGATTACGAAGAGCTTCGTTCCGCAAACGCACATTTCGGCACTTTACTTTCATGTCATCAATCAAGACTCGGAGCTGGTAGACATTACTGCTTCGACCATTGCAACCAAATGTGAGGACCTCGTCGGAGCTCAAACGCTGACGGTTTAGAGATGGAATATGATCCAAGAACGAAGCGATAAGACCCACAATAAATGACATCTCCTGATTTGCCCAAACCGAAGCTTGGCTTTGGAAGATCATCACTCGTTTCTTTTTGATTTGATCGATATGAAATTCTGCCAATTCTTTGGGAAGCAGAGTTGAAAATGCCAAAGCGTCCACAGACTCTTGTTGCTTAGCCCCCTTGATAAAGATTCGGATCTTGGCATTCGGACCAGCGATGAGCTCGAACGGGGTCTGTTGAGGAAGAACTAACCCGTTGGGCTCTCTCATTCCAGAGTGTACCTTGTAGCAATGGATTGATTCGGATGACAGGCCAAGAGCTGAGTAGCGATCAGTTTGGTTTAAGAAGCGCTGAAAAAAAATCGTGTAATAAATCAGGTTTATAAAGTACAAGTAAGAATTAAATCAATTTATAAGTTTGGGTTATGAATTTACATTAAACTTTTTAAGGACAACTCGATCTAGATTGTTCCAAAGCATCTTATCTGTCAATGTGATGTGTCCCATAAAGACTTCTTGGTACGGGAACTCTTCAATGGCTGAGATGGAATGTCGATAAGCACGACCCGTAACATCGCACACGATCGCTACGTCCAACTTTCGCCACTCCCTTGGAATACTTTTGAGCATTTTCTCTGCAACGAATTTATTATTATTAATCAATTGTACAGAATTCAACAGTGAACTGTTTAAATTAAAATGCTTGTATGAATTTAATTACCGATAGGCTTGTACTCGTTCAAACTGAAACAGAAATGACGACTGAACATAATAATGCTTTTTTAACAATATAACAATAGCGATATGAATCTGGTAGTAAAAGATTGAGGATTATATTATAGGATCTTAAATTGGCGAACTCATGGAAGACTGGATACAAAACAAGTACTGGAGAGTGAACTTAATACTGATATATATATTTGATAACGAGAATAAGACGTGTCATTTCATAATTGAAGAATCAGACTTGGCACTGGAAGCCGATTTCGTCATTATTCAAAATATCTAATCAAAATATATAAAACTCCATTCATCCACCCGGGTACAATTCAGAACCCGACACCTAAGGAGAGTAATTAACCAAGCTCTGAGACAATGGACAAGGAGAAATTTTATTGCATTGGAATAAATGATGGCTGATTTTTTATGAGGATATATGATCCGAGGGATAATGGTTACAGTACATTATCACAAGTTCTAACCACTATACGTTTCTTATGGCTTTATTAATATGCATCAAAGGATCATTTATTAATTCAATTTATTTAGATCATTCTAATTATATTTGCTACTAGAATCAAAGGGAATGAAAAAAATGAATCTACAAGACTGATATAACAATTCATACGGAGATTTTGATTTAATATGAAAAGCCAAATTCAAAAAAGTCAATTAGTTACATAAATTTCCAGGCCAAATAACAACATTCTACTATTAATAATACATAGGATGATCCTACGTAATAATGATGGCAAAGAAATTTCATGCGCAATTATGAAAATATTAAATTCAGTACAAGTCAACTACATATGGCACATATTTATGTTATAACATCCATAAAATAAGTCACTACTTAAAAATTGATATTTTATTGATGTCATTTTATTGAGACAAAGAAGCATATAACTGTTATTACAATAATGTAACGTTGGTAGTCGTATGTTTAAAATGCTTATGAAGTAATGTATGTAGTTGTATGAATATTAAAACAACTGTCATAGCTTGTATGCACTCCAAGACTCTTCAAATTTTTATGAATGAACGATGAACCAATACGGAGACATTGTCAATTTCATATTCATATAATGTCATGTTTAAAATTAAGAATAGGCATTTAATTTGCTTGCTTTCTGTTATGGAACTACAGAAATCCCCCAGAACCACGCCTATCTCCAACCGTTTGGACTGAATGAGATTGATGGAAACAATAATAACTCAGCCTTTTAATCCGACCGATCCATAAGGCGAAGGATTTACTGCAAACCTGATTGTTTTAAAACTGATTGTCCGCATCTGGAAGAATTTGGGCTGTGACGAACCCTAACAATTTAAATCCATACACGAAGAAGCCGTTGGGTGGAAATTGATGCCGATCAACTCACCTCCACTACTTCTACACAAAGACAGTCCGTTGCGTCCTACAACGATTTCCTGGCGTGTGGATAGCACGGTGTGCAGAAAAACAATTATTTGCTGGAAGATTTTATTTGAATAATAGTGGACTTCCGGATGCCAGTTTGGAAAATACAGACACTGTCCTATGTCATAATTTTGGGAGTGTTCCTATTGCCAAGGTTCACGAGTGTGATAATCTATTTAATTTCTACGAACGTTTTGTTGACTTTTGATGTTTTGAAAAATTCTTTTCAGGTTGACTGTGAGCAGTCGACTTAAGAAAAGCTAATTAGATAACTGGGGTTATTGTAACTTTATATTAATCATTATGAACAGACAATTTGTTGATGGGAGATCGCTTGAATGCTGGGGTGTGATCGCCGTCTTTCTAGAGTGAAAGTTTATATGTAGAAGCATTTATTTTGCACAATTACGATGTAATACCAAGACTATAAAGTAATATGCATAAATGAACAGCGTTCAAAAAAAATCGAGAAAAAAATGAACATTGAATTTAAAATGCTTCAAGAACAGCTTCGTAATTTTACCCATTTGATAGGAAATAAACAATAGTTGAATTTGAAGTTTTTTTCAAATCCTTTGTTTTAAAAACTGTGAATAAATACAAAAAAGTCAAAATTAATGATCACAAAAACCCTTCGTATTTATTCTATTCAATTCAGAGTTGCAAAGAGAACACAATTAAGGTTTCAAACGCTTCGACTATTATAACAATCATATTATAAGGAAGCATTTGTTCGCAGTTTGGTTTTACGGACAACATCATTTCGAGTAAGCGAAACCAATGGCATATGTTTACAGGTTCAGTGGACAGCACATTAAATTGTCTACATCAATAGATTCAGTCAAATGTTTTCTTTAAATCTAAAGCACTCGGATTGCAATCAAAATTACATACATATCTATACTATATATATATATATATTACAGGGAATAAAGAAATTCGATTTAACTTTAGCTGCCTATCATTAACAATCCCGATAATCCCTTGCACTTACAGCTCTTTGGCTACATTTTTTAAATTTAAATAATTAAATTCCCAAGCAGAATTTAGATTACATATAAAAGGACAAGTGAGAAAGGCTTAGCTTGGAAACATCAAACAATTCTGAATTATCGAATTCAAATGGTGACTGATCTAGAGAGGATCATTGTCGTTATCAGTAAGTTAAAGTCTTTTTGTCCTACACAAAATTAGAAAACTATTTGAGTTAACGATTGAGTAGATACATTAACAACTCCATTCGATCGAACCGCAATACAAATACAGTCTAGTTATCACATTGTTCAGTACAGAACTTTATATGAACATATCATCCTCATATTGATAGTTTACGCTAAGCTTGTCGACACCCTTCAATGAAAAATTAATGATTAATATCATTATCAAGTTTTAAAATAGATTATTAGGTCAATAACACTTAATAAGCTTACGCAGCACAATTAACTTCCAAGATCTTTTATTCTAAGGAATAAGAATCATTCGGCATTACTTATTGGTAAGTCAATGAAAACTTTATACTTAATACAATTTCTGCGGAGGCTGACATTCAAAACCGAAATCGTTTAAAATATGAGAAAATTACAAAATGTTGTCAAAGGTAACATAGCAAATGAGAATTAAACTAGAGTGTCGATAAGAAGAAGAACTAATGTTAAGCTATGAAGACTGTGGTGTTTCCGGTTCCTGAGTAGATGTTTCCAATTCTTTTGCCTTCTTGTTCCGCATGAAGGTTACAAAATTATCCAAGAGAACAGGCCCTAAAATATAATAAAAAGAAAACATTGGTATTTAGTATTGGAATTAGATAATGATTTCATTTATTAAATATGTTATTAAAAAACTTGTTAATTACTCTTACATGCCCCGTTCTCATCATAGCCCGAGCAATCATTCTGTACCATCAAACTAAACTCCAGAACATTGTTGTATTGGTCCCTGTTTAGAGCCTTCACACTGGCCGAGTCCAAATACTGAAAAAAATCCTCACAAATTGGCCATTTAACCCCCAAAAACAGTCGGATAAGTTCTTGTGCAATTTTGATATCCAGCAGTCGACAGTAGCCTTCCTTCCCCTGCAAAGCAACATTATTGTTGATTTAAACTAAACGAACTAATAATTGTATATTATAGTACATAAAACAAATACAAACCTTAGTGTAGTCGTAGGCAAAACGATAAACTGTGCGAAAAGTTTCCGTCTTCTCTAAACTCTTTTCAAGACTATCCCACTGCGCCGACAACTTCGCAGGACAATCAATTCTACAATTCAAATCCCAATAGTTAACATCGATCCACCCACACACTAGCCATTACACAAAGCTATAAACTTACTGTAGAGCAGTCATTCCTTTCATCCATTCTTCCTCCGAGTAGTATCCCATTTCCTTTTTTTTTTTAAAAAAAAAAACTATTAGTTAAATGCATACATAATTTTATAACAATTAAAGTCAATTGATTTCATACCTGAGCATCCATTTTCCAAGCTAAGAGTAAGAAAACCACGTCCCCAACATCTCGATCAATCTCCTTTGCCAACTGGAGCAATCCAGTTGGGCTGATACGACTAATGTTCTTCTCATTTGGTTCCTTGTCACAGAGGGTCTTAAACCAGGCCAGTGCATCTTCCTTTGCAAACGGATCCGAGACCGACTTTGCTTCAGTTTTGCGCCTCTTTCCGGTGGCTCGAGGGGCTGGGGTTACATCATTAACCACATTTAAAGGTTCCAACCGAGTATTTCGCCTAGAACTAAACATGAAATTCAAAATATATCCAATGAGTATTAGAACGGCCCTCAAGATTCCTTCCGATATGCAAAACAGATATCTAACACGTCTAATAATAATGTCCACAGGAAACCAGTTTTTAAACATTTCCTTTCCCTAGTCTTTAAATGAACTATGTCACATTTATGTAAGGGTTTCAAGTCAAGTCACTAAACCACCAAACAATTCCATTCTATCTTTATAATAAAATCTAGTAACAAGTTGGAAAACATCGTTTACATTATCACAAAATTAAGTTGTTTACGCAAAGTTTGCGAAATTAAGCACGGAAACTTGCAAGTTTGTATTGTAGTAACTATCAAGCTGTTTGTGACACTACAGTTCACTAAACATTCAAATGTGTCGAAATATGTGATTTTAGCGGCTGTAATGAATAAACCCCATTAATTGAAATGGATATCGTAATGAAAAATCTCTACCTCGCAGTTTCTCAGCTTTAGCAAATGATTAAATCAGAAAGGAAGGAAGTGATAAGGTTCAGTCAATTGTAACACTGTAACTGAAAGTGTAAACACACAACCAACACAGAAGCGTAATCCCAGTTTTAAAAAAAACTGCAAAACTTGTTTTGATCTGGTCTATGAGTTTACATTATAGGCCTCCTAACTAGATACTATTATCACTATCAAATGCCATTTGATGGGCTACACATTCTATAAACTACTCCACTAACTAACTTTACGGATACTCATAGTTTACATTTGATCTCCTCGCATTAAACATCACAGCGATTGAAAGCAGACTTTAGCAGACACACATGTTAAAAATAAAAATTCATGTGACGAACAGCGAAGAACTTTTTGACATTTCTTACTCTATCTTCAATCTTCAAGTAATAAAGTAAATAAATAAAAGCTTAGTTATGTGTCGAATTAAAGAGATTATCTATAGTACCTGGTACTGGAATTAAGCCTTATGTCTTTGAAATTAAAATTAATTAAAAGATTTAGTTGCTTATTCCGCTAGTATTTGACCTTGATCAATCACAAGTGTAACAAGTCAATAGTTCAAGATATCCCTTACTTGATATTGTTTGTCTGAACAGCATTTTGTCATCAAGCTACCTAGATCATCCCCATTTAACCTTTTAACAGATTCAATTGATTCGATTGATCACAAACTTTTGGATTCAACAAAACTAAATATACTAAATAAAGACAACCGGGAGAAAAGGATCATCTTAAAACCTAGTTAACATATCCCTTAATTCTCTCAACAGTAGCTGTTGACATGTTGACCAGGGTCAACAATTCATCAAACAGAAAACCAACTACTACGATAGAAAGGAATCAACATTAAAAATTATGCTGAATGCACTTTTGTATTAACTAAGGACATACTACATACATATTCGTATACTAATACACATTACGAAATATTTGATTTAATATCATTATGCAATACACACAGCTGATCAATAATACCATTTTCATCATTCCTCCAAATGAGTAACTGAACAAATCAGTTTCTATTTACTATTTAAATAGAAGAACGTTGAATGACTAAACCACTCCTAAAATAAAGAAATATCTTCAAATTTCTAGAGCTACTTCCAAGATTCTGCTGACTAGTATAAAATATGCGATCTCTTGATAAAAACTAGTAATGATATGCTACATTTGATATTAAAAAGCAAACGACTTACCGAGTGCTCCTGGGTTCAGGTTGCGGTTCATCTGAAGCCGCTGCTTTCCTCTTCGAGCTCCGAGTACTAGCTGGTCTGGGCATCCTTAAATCTTGCTAATTCGATACTTGATCAAATGTCTGTAGAACAACTGAAATAAAACAAATAAAAAATATTAGTCAAAAGCAATGTAGAATACAAAAATAGATGATCGAATTGTGGAATTTAAACGTACCTTTAAAACGTTGGTCTTTCTTGGAGTAGACACAGCAGCACAAATAAAGCTGACCAAGACAGCTGACCAACAACGAACTGAAATAAAATAATCAGAATCTTTATTATTATTTAATTATTTAATTAATGTGAATTTAAGAGACGAACGAAATGGAATTATTATTTTTTGACTCACCCTCTCAGCCGGCTTATTTTAAGTCCTGGATTGTAGTTGAATGACAATGCAGAAACTCCTCAGAATAGTAGCAGGACTCCAAAACGACCCGAAAGATAACACCTAATCCAGATAAGAACAAAGTTTAAATTAAATGACTAAAAAATAAATTTAGATTAAATTACGAAACAATTCTCATACCTCACTCTTCCTTCCCAGTCAAAGAATGCCAAAAATTCCGCCTGTTTCAGAGATCGAAAAAAGAAAAAGCAAAAATTGCAACTGCTATACCAAAATGCTCAACATAATCAACGCCACCACCCATATACTAGTAGAGATTTTACTTTCGCGCACAAACATAACTCACTAACCTTGCATAAAAATAGGTAGGCTTGGCCTCTATTAGTATGGACAATTGAATCCACGAGGGTATGTGATTTCTTAATTCTTTAAGCCAGACAAACGTGCTCCTCTAGAGCAACAAACACTTGGCACACATTTCATTCTTCCTTGTTGTGTTCGTTGATCAAGACATCAGCTCTAAAGTAGTCTAAAGCCAAGGACAAAGAAAGCTTATGCGACGTGTGATTAACTTTTATAATTGAAGACTGCTAGGTAACTTCCCTTACTAGTGAAAGTTTCAAATTGTGGATTTCGTCAAGAACTTTGAGTCAAGTTAAAGTTGGGACTTTTGCTTTTGGAGAAAGGATTGAAGATAATATATTCCAAGTCCACCAAAGTCGGTCGAGGTCGAGTGAATTCTTACATCTTTTAACAATTTGGCAAATTGGTAAGATTGTTTTTACATTCATTTTGCATTTCACATTTCAATTATTTCCTCTACACATTAGCATATCATTGTGCTCTAATTTATAGAACTTTAGTTAATAGTTGCAATAATTCTGTATTTTCTAGTGTCTTGGCTCCAGCCAGCAAATACTAAGTAACGAACGAAACGAAACAACTTCGACATCATCTACTATTATGGCTAACATCCCCCCACAACAAGATATCCAATATTATAGTAATTATCCAGTCTCCTTCTCTATTAGGCCTGATTTATCCGAAAGTTAGAAGTATAACTAGTCTAAGTCGAGAGCGTTTTATACGATATGTAGTTTACCTGTCTTTGAAATGACGTAGCGTTTTGATGTATTTATAATTTTGTAGTAACAAGATTAATTTAGTATATTTTGTATTGTAACATTTTGTTTTCTTCTTGGCATATTATCCAATTCTGTCCTTAGCGTTGTTAGTTTAAGTTCTGAGTTTGACAGAGCTAATATATATATGTATAGATTTATATTTGAAGTTAATATTTTGCAACTTAACTGGAGTACCTGTCTTGGGAACAATCGATATTCATTATAAAAGACAGATATTTTTGTATAGAGTACAATTTTACGGATTCGTCGAAACTCGAGTCACTGTTCCATTCTTATACTACATACTAGTCCCTTATGTTGTGTTGTTAGATTATAAACCCTTCCGAGTCTAGTCCGGATAGACTGACTAGGATTAAAACGATAGGAATAGTAAATAGTTATTATTAAACATTTAGTTAGTATTAAGCAACACAAGAAATTGAAGTAATCAGATCCAGAGTTTAGGATTCTTTCTGGACATTTGGAATTGAAGCAATAATTTGTAGGATAGTCCACTCTGAAGCCCTTGCTGTCGTCTTGATCAACTACTGTATTCCGGTAAGCTTACGTTTCATCGTTTAATAATTCATTGTAACAAAGCAAAATCAGAAGCAGATAAGTTAGAAGTGCCTAACATACAAAGCGGTCCTTAAACTAGTTAGTTTATTTATTTTAAAGATTTAGCAACTAGTATTGATTGAAGAACGGCATATACTAATTAAAAGGTTCGTTGCAAAATCCACATATATAATATGGATCGAAATTGACATTGAATAATTGTTGCGCACAATGTAAACACGGAAGACTGATTGAGTAGTAGGTGCATTGTTTTGGATATAATTCATTACTTTTCCAGTATGTAGCTATCCTTTTACTTTCACCTTTGTAAACTTTCATATATTCTAAGTAGTGCATAAAAATAGCTTTGAAATGTCATCAGTGACTCATTGTTTCAATACGATGGTCGAATTTTACATAGGCTGTATGTATGTCAAAATTACTTTTCATTTGCATGTACTTTGGGTCTCCTCCTCATAAATATTATCCAAATCCAATGTTTGGTTGGGACTAAAACTAAAAGGGATGTTAGAAATGTAAATAGATTGATTGGTCATGAAAAATTAAACAAGACAGGGGATTATGAAGAATAAAGCTAAACTAATAGTAAATAAGAGGAAATATTTATAAATAATAAATTTTTAATCAATAGGTTCATTAAAACAGAGGAAAAATAGCGTGTCTGATACCAACCAAATAAAAAAGAATTGCGTCAATGTGCAGTCACAATAATCTCACAGTCCACAGTCTATTACTAATGACAAATATTTTTCTAAAAGGGATCGTTAAAGTATCGAATTCGATACATATACCAAGCGAGCAAATTCATAAAGAATTTTAGATAACAGTCGATTATCTACCAGATTGCATGCTACATTTATTTGTTATATTCAATGAGTTTAGTCAGTGTATCAGTATCACTATGCTGTCAGTCAGCGTGGCTTTTACTTTTCGTTATCTCTGAACGTAAATATTTTATCCTTGAATAGCATAGTAAGATATAAAGATATCACCAGTCCAAAAGTGTATTATTTTTTGAGTAGCATTTAACAAGTGTCTATTTTGCATTTCAGCTCCTCATCGGTCCTCTCATCCGTGGACCAACATCTTAAACTACTACGTAGCTAACTCTTGTCTTGTGTTCCGACGTCTTATCATATCTATTAACGACCTAACCTTGGTGTTGTGGATTCTTTTAAGTTCCTGCTGCAATCATAAACTCTCCAGAGTTCGCTCAAAATGTAAGCCAATTGATTGAATTGATATTAAAAGGTTGTTACTAATTGAATATTCAAAGCAGAGTGTATTATGAGTAGTAAGATTGTGTTTGTTTGTGTATGCATTATCGAGAGATTGCTTAGGATTCTTGACCTAGCCAAACCCAATGTTTATATTTGAAGGTTTTGACTGTCTGGATACATGTTAATTACCAAACTTAAATTTATTTAATTTTTATAGGGAAAGTAATAGAAACTGTGAAGAGCTCCCTGTAAACGAAGAGGTGTTTGTATTGAAGGGAATATTCCCTCAACTCTCGATTGAAGGCTGTGAAGAGCTGTATGCAACATACGGGGGGACAGGTATGTTACATTTTGTGTAATATAAAATATTCATAATATGAAACAAATAATAACTGAAAGAAAACAATTTTAACCTTTCAGCTTCTCACGCTGCTAACAGAATCATCGATGACATGGAGAAGGGTGGCTACAATGGGGACGTTGTGAAGTACGTGAACGCCTTAGTTGTTAATAAAGAGAATGAACTAAGGGTTCCCACAAACAAAACTCAACAAAAGAGTCCGGAATGGCAGGTTGTGGCATCCCCACGACGATCAAACTCCCTGGCCGAAGTGCCTTTATACCTTAATAACAATAATGAGCCGGATTCAGAAAAAGTGGTTTTGAGACACTCGGCCCCTGGAATGACGATAGAAGAAACAAGGACTTTGTTCAGTTCTATTCTTGAAGATCAAGAAGCTAAGATGCTTGTAACCGAAATATACAATGAAAACCATCCCAAACTGATGATCATTATGAGAGGAGTTCCTGGGAGTGGAAAGTCGTCATTGGCGAAAATACTATTCGCCGTCAGTCGTGGAGCGGCGATATGCTCCGCAGACAGTTATTTTGAAGACGGAAAGGGGAATTATAAATTCAATAGAACATTGCTATCCTTTGCCCACTCCAACTGTAAGGATAAATGTAAGACGATGCTTGAAAAGCATGTGTCGCCAGTTATCATTGACAATACCAACACTACTCTTAATGAAATGTCGTACTATGTAAATATGGCCATAAAAAATAACTACACGATTAAGCTTGTAGAGCCGTTTACTGCCTGGAAGAATAATCTGAAGACGCTAACCAGGAAGAATGTTCACGGCGTCCCAAAGGAATCTATTCTATCCATGTTAAATAGATTTGAGTCCACTTTTGAATACAGCCTAATTGAAAATGCTATACGGGACATGAAGATGCATGGATGTACAGTTGAATATAACCCTGAAGTAAAAGCAAAGTCGACCTCTTACCCATCACCATCAAGTTCATTTAATGATGGACTTAAGGGTGCCATGATACACAGTGTAAAATACGGACGAGATGGAATGTTCCTTAGCTCGCCTTCCCCTCCTCTCCTGTCTGATCACCTGCCAGATCTCACCGAACCACTTCTATCCCCAGGCCCAATGCCCCGAAATAAAAAAGGTACGACAATTGACATTTTAAACGCTGATATATGTGATGTTGAAGGAGCTCGATCTCGAATGGCAGCAGTATTCCCTGAGTGTGCTGGTGGCACTGGAGCTAGTGGATGTGAGTTTAAAAGTGACAATTTAATACACGACACCGTTTCATTTAACGCAGGAAAGAGAAGATTCAGTTCCGGAAGCAGGCGAAGAAACAGTTTAACAGCTTTGGTACCCCTGAATACCGCCGAACCAGATCCTGTGGAGGAAAAAGTCTCGGTCAATGTATCCTTAACGGACGCGGATAAGATTGTCAATCTATTTCCGAATTGTAGGAAAACCGAGCTGCTCCATCTGTTTCAGTTGTGCAACGGTGATATAAATGACACTATAAGCCAGCTGCTAGACTCTGGCTATGAAATGACGGGCGAGATGGATAAGACACGAGAGTTTGTTGAAGAAAGTCAATTTGAGAACGCCGAGTTAAAACCAGATTTTTACAATTATAGCCAGGTTCGAGATTTTACCTCGTCATCCTCTGAGTTCATGGATCAAGAGGAGATATATAAGATGCAGGGGGCTCGACCTAAGACTCTAGTGGGTCAAGGTAGATCATCATCCGATGAAGAAGAACGGCAGCCTTACCGGATAGATGAAGAAGACTTGTATGTACCAGTTGATGGTGATGACTGGATTGACATCCGGCTTCCTAATGAATTCATAGAAATTCTGTCCAATCTATATGGGGAACCGTATTGCAAATCAACGTCCAAATTATCAGAAGTGGAAAAAAATATAAGAATCGACCCTTCTATGGCATTCGATTTGTATCGCCTATTGACCCTAAACGTCCGTAGATTTTACTATCAGACGCATGACAATCAGGTTGATGAAGAAGATGTCATAATACCATTAGAAGATGAGCAAGAACAAGAGCAAAACAAAGCAGAAGATTTTGATGAAGCGGATGATGCAGAAATGGAGGATTTGCTGAATAACATTCATAAAATGAACATAGAAACTGCATCCGTTACCCCAAATTTATCAAACATAGTTGAGTTAGAACAAAAAATATCCACAGTGGAGTTAGGGAAGCTGGAACGAATGAAAAACTTGAAGCGAAGCATGGCCCAGAACATCAAGTTCGCACAGTTGAAATTAGCGTTCCCCTCTCTTGGCCCTACTTTAGTAGATGACTTCTTTGTGCAAAATAACCTCAACTTTGATGCAACAATGACTGCACTTAGAGAAGTTTACCCTTTTAAATTCGTGGATTCCAAAGTAAAGAAAGAAGAAGAGCCTATTGTTTGTAAAAGCCAGTTTCCAGAAGGGGGAGAACTCACTTACGATCCAGAAGTCGTTTCTAGAATGTCGGTAAGAAGTGATGATGGTGTCAAGTTTTATAGTCAATTTTGTTTGCACATTGTAACCATAATTAAATTCCTATCCATAGGCGACGGAACGTCGAGAAATGGGGGAAGCGGCCCAAAATTGGAAATTCCAGTATGAAGAATACGTTGAAAGCGTCCGTCTATATATGGAAAAAGCTAATCAGCACCGGGGACAGTCGGAGGTTTTTTCCTACTTTATGGTCAAGGTAAGGGATACTAAATATAATGAAGAGAAATGATACTGGATTATAAGATGTTCTAAATAATTCTAATTTATTACAAATTTAGGCTGCTGAGGCAAAGGCCCTTCTCAAGCAATCCCAAAAAGAATATTGGTTCTATACGGTAATAGGATTGAACGCAGGGAACAACGACCCTAACAAGATTGATCTGCACGGTTTATCCGTGAACAATGCGTTGGAAATTGTTGGGAAATTCCTGAAAGTAAGGATTCAGATATGCCCATTTCATACATAATATCTATTAATGTCTCGGTTGAATAATATTTCTGTGTTATTTTTAGAATCGTACTGCTTGGTATCGAAACTCCAACATTTCTGAAGCCGTTCATTTAAACATCATTACCGGGATTGGAAAACATTCCCCGAATAACATCCCAAAGATTAATCCTGCAGTTCGGAATTATCTTCAGTCCGGCCACTACTCGTAAGTTTGTTGAATCTGTCGTTGATTTTTTAAAGATGACAGAATATCTGAAGAAATTGGTACGTCATGATCTTATGCTTTTAATTTTTAATTCCAGATACAGTGATATGGGCGGCTTCTTTATGGTGCACCTGACTAGAAAAAAGGTCGTAAAGAAAGGAAGACATTAAATTGAAGCTTTATCGGCCTGATATTAGTTTTTAATTATACTATCATCAAAATCATAGCTGTGATTCAAATTTCTAGTGGATACGATGATTTATAATGTTAAGTTATATAAAGAAACGATATATCGAAAATACCCTATTTTGTACAAAGTGCAGAGCAAGTCTTTGCTAATATTTTAGTTTTATATAGAATCAGGTTTAAGGAATTCGAAAGTATTTTCCCCCAAACTTTGTGGGTTCGCCTAGTATCAATAATCTAGAGAGGATTTAAATAAATGAACTACCCAGTTCTGGTTTCTTATGCACTGTATTTTTGTAACTTACTTTATTTCAATACAAAATTTCTGCCCCATCTTTCATCTCTTGATATTTTTTTACAGCATGAACAAAGGCAATCCCATATTTTATAGATAACATCTTGGTCTGTATAATTTTTTGAAATAATTTAAACCTTATAAACGGCATAACAAATCATTCACATTAGTATAACAATTGGTAAAAAAAAGTATACAAGGCTGGTCTTAGAACATATTTTGAAACGAAGCACTGAAAATTGAATGACATTGATAGTTTTTTTATGTAAAAAGAATCAGAAAGACACGACATTGAAACTATTAACAAACTACTTGATTGATTTAATTCAAACAAAATACAAAGTGAAAGGCATTAAAAAGAGACCTATATGATGTTTGAATAGAGAATTTTAACCTCTAGTGTTTTTATTTTCTGAATAACAAATACAGTTTTGAATTTTCTTGAGAGCATGGATACGATCTACTTCTTGGACGCTGGTTTATCTCGCTTCTTCTTTTTCTTCTTAGACTTGGATTTTGAAGATGATTCTTCTTCGCTGTTGTTACTGCTACTACTACTGCTGCTACTACTTGTACTTGAGTCCGATTCTGAATCACTGCTGGAGCTTGAATCACTTGTTTCCTTTGCGGTGCTTTCACCAGTCCCTGCAGCACTAGAAATTTTGAAAGCAATTTAAATTCCCTGTGCTGCATATTCGTTATTATAAAATTCCAATGGTGAAAACTTTCTTGCGGCTTGTTTATAATCATTTCCGGGTAATTTTATGTATGAGATACCTTTTATATCGATGAAAAATCTTTTAAGAAATGTCTGAATCACAGTTTCTTTTCGCATACTTGCTTTAAAGATGGGTTTGTCATTATTATAATGGACAATGAAGAAAACAGCGAAATAGAAATGAAGGATTGATCGATGTTACATGCATCGAAACTGAATAGAAATATCTTAGCTAAGAGCATCCAAGTCCACCCAAAAATATCAAACAATATCTGTTAATTGTAAAGTACACAAGCTCCAAGAAAGTTACAACATTTTATATATATTGCTTCAGCCTTAATTATAAATGTGTCAATACGGTCATGCAAAATTCTAAATACAACTTACACTGGGGGCTGGACAACGTGTAGCTTTCCCTCGTCATCTTCGACGAGTCGCTTCTTCAATTGCTTGGATCTCGATTCTCTTGGCAAATACTTTCTTTTACCCGAACATTCATACGTCCAGTGACCCTTGATGTTACATATTTGACAGTGGGAATTCTCTTTACTAGAAACAAATTAAAATTAAATATTTATCAATAAATGGTTTGTAATCAGCCGCTGCCAAAAGTCGTCGATTAGTTTATTTGCGATGCTCGCAAACTTAACACCATAATATAATACAATAAGGAAAAAAGTCTACACTGTGCATGAATCGACTATCTTTAATTTGTAATTAATAAAATTAATATCTAACAAACTAATATGAGATATTCTTAGTAAAAAGGGCCCACATGCCTTTTAAAGTTTTAATATTCCCATATTCCCGCGTTTGCTGAAATGGGCCGTTCGTAGAACATTTTGACCAAATACAAAAAAAAAACAAAAAAGGTAATTGTTTATATTCATGCTTGTAATAAGAAGAAGAGAATATTATTTAAATTACAGGATTTTGAGTTATGTATGAACGGTCCCACCATCAAAATATTTTTATCATAGGTTATAGTACTATGTGGGCCCTTGTTGGTTGGAATAACACATATGTTTGAATCAATAGATTATGTCATTATGAATAAATGAATTGAAATGAAGAAGAAAAGTCGCTACTTATTGAACTTACCTTTTTTGTCGACGATATTCAGGATTAAACTCCCTTGGGTTGTTGAAATTCATCCTGTCGAGACAATTATTTACGTCGCTGCTTCAAAGTTTATTTCAGAAGTTTCCGAGGAAAGAAACCAAAATTTCTAAACAGCACCAAAAGTTTTGTGTGAAGATGTGTTTTTAAAATGAACTCCCGCGTAAGTGAAATCAGGTGGCAGAGAGAGAAGGAATGTTCAATCTCGATCTTATTGATAAATCTGCAGAACACAGAAGGAGAGTTTGTTGATAGCGGAGTTTAAATAATGTCCTCGCAAAAAGAGCGAGGGGGGCAAGCCACCCCCAACGGACCTCGGATGTCAAAGCCTCTCTTTTCCGAAGACGAAAAAGTACTCTGTTATGAACCGGACCAGAAGAAGGCTCAGGTTTTATACGACTCCAAGGTATCCAATTTCTTTCATTCTGTGTTATAATAAATAATATTACAAATTATTGGACTTTAACGGGTTGTCCATCAATTTCATGGTCTTATTGAGTTGAACTATTCGTGTCTTTAGTTTATCTGCTGACCACTCTAGTCTTTTTTAACTAAAGAGTAGTATATGGATAACCCCAATCAACATTCCCATAAAATTAAAAATGCAAAAATTACTTTGCAAAAAATCATTCTCTAATTTTGCAACTTGGGCACACCCTCTCTCTCTATTTAATTGCTTTATTGTTATTGAAATTGTTTTAAATTAAGAATTGTGTTTATTGCTATCAGCTATTGTTAACAAACTTGTCTTTGGTATTTCAGGTAATGGAAGTTGTCGAGAAAAAAGACGGCCATGGAAAAGCACATTTCGAGTATAAAATTCATTTCCAGGTCCGTTGTATTTAATAATTTATTTTTATTTGGATTTCATGTATTCTGTTTTAATATCATATTAATTAAATTTGTCTGGTTAATAATAAACAGGGTTGGAAGTCATCGTGGGATCGACATGTACGAGAAGATAATGTCCTCAAGGACACTGAGGAGAATCGGAACTTGCAACGGGAGTTGAATGAGCAGGCTCAGCTGCTTAATAAAACGTCAATGTATGTGGTATTATCTAAAGAAATGGACAAAGTTATTATATTATTGGATATATTATTCTGGATTATTTGTTTCAGAAGAAAGAAGAAGAAGAAGACGATTTTGGAGAAGCTGAAAGCGGCGTCCTTGAATGCTAAAGATTCCAATAATGCATCAAAATCGTCAAATTTCTCAAGAGGTGAAAACACTCATCAGTCGTCTGGTACCGAAAAAGATACAACGGACCAGGACTCGTCGGAGGAAGATGATGACAAGTCGTCAATTGAAGTAGAAATTCCCACAGAGCTGATGGACTTACTGAACACTGACTTTTGGAACTTGAGTAAACACAAAATGGTACAGATTTTTTGGATTTTTATGTGATAAATATTAAATAAATAACTAGTTCATGGTTTTTATGACACATTTATTTTATTCTTAGCTGTCCAGACTTCCTACAGAATTGTCAGTTGTCAAATTATTGGAACAATATGTGCGTCATGTTGGACGAACTGAGATTCTAGCTTATATGGAGTGGAAGAATAAACTACCGACGAATGTGCCTTCTACCATCACTGGAACAACTATAGTGCCTAGTGGAAAGTTGGGTGGAAAGTTGGTCTCAAAAAAGATTCCCAGTTCAACCCGTTCCGTGACAGACATTGAAAATGAGGAAGTGATTAAAACTTTCCAAAGGATTAATTTCGCAAAGAAAATTGCAGAAGACGTGAGAATCATGTTTGATTTCATGATCTCGCAAATTCTTCTGTATGAATGCGAAAGGGATCAGTATAACGATTTTCTTAAAGGACGTTTTCGCCGACAAGTTGAGTAAGTGTTCAGTAATTATAACATGAATAAAAAGTGATTTTGATTTCTTTTTATTAAACGATTGAGATTTTCTTGATTTTTTCAGGATACAGCCAGCCATAGCAAATTCAGCATCTCTGCCAGAAGTAGTAGTAGTAGATCATGAACAGTTTGCAACTCCTATTGTTGAAGGTCCGCCAACCAAGCGTCGGAAGACAGAGTCAGGAAAGAATCTAGGAGGCACTTCAAATGAGAACAATCCGAGCACCAGCAAATCATGGTACTATTATTATTTACAGAATCCTTATTAGACTTTGTTTTTATTATAAATGAAAAAAGCAAACGATTTACTTATTGTATTTATTGTAGTGTTTCATCAATGCAAGTTCAGGGTACATCTAAAAACGGGCGTCGGGAATGTGAACTTCGAAAGCAATGTGTGAATCCGTGGGTGAGTGATTTTACACATGAGTATATTTTTCTGTCTGTATTCACACATACTAATTCAAAATTATTCAATAGGCGTGCGAGCAGCTTAATAATTTCATGGATGAGATGATCAACTTCCAATTGGTGCCTGAAGAATTGGAAGCCTTGAATGAATATCCTTCGTTGTGTTACGGAATTGTACATCTACTTCGATTATTCGGTTCGATACTCAATATTTAATGACAATGAATTTGACAGAGAGTCATCGTACAATATCCTAAATATACCTTATTTATTGTTTATAGTGAAAATGCCAGGAATTTTAAGCAAGACATCTTTCTCTCGTAAAAAGCTTAAACTTATCGTCAGACAGCTCAACAACATTTTGATGTAAGTTTACAACCTGTAAATAATTATATTACGCACCTTCAAAATATGTGTTGAAACTTTCTGTATATATATATATATTGTCTTATTTTCAGTTTTCTCCTGGGTATGCCAGAGAGTTACACAAATCATTGGTATCTGCCTACAAAAGTATATGAAGAAGATTCGTTGTTTGGAGAAAGAACTACTCATAATTTGCCAAAAAAGGTTAAACAAATCACCAGCTCCGGCCCAATCTTTCAAGGAAATACTTCATCTAACGATTCTACTCGTAAAAAGACATCAAGTTCCGCGGGTCCAAGGGCTGTGCCGTTGCCAAAAAGAGTGAAAGCAGAAACTTTGACTACTCGTCGAAAAACATTGATTCAAGACGCAGCTGCAACACCACTTACTACTGTGAAAGTAGAGCAACCCGACAATCAATTTGAGCGGCCCATTAAACGAAATCAAAGAAGGGTGACTACTGGACGAATTGATTCGATAATGATTGATGGAAATGCCTTGGGGGTCCGAAAATCTTTAAGCATTGAAGAATTGTCTCGAGAAACATTAGTCGCTGCCAGCAATCCAAACAAACAATATTCGCTGCGCATGCATTGCCGAATTCCGTACAAATAATTTGACTGGATAGAAAGTGGAATTCAGGGAGTCAGCAGAGCTACTAATCGAAGTATCTACGGATATTTTCTTATTGATTGATTAATTTAAATATATAGTTTGTTCATGTTCACAAGCTGTCAGTGTTCATAGAAAATGGTACTGACTTTTAATTAATTTTAATGCTTCCAGTGGAATGCTTATAATTTTACAAGATTGACAGTTTATTAACTATTTTATTGTTATAATACAAGTATAGATTGGATCCTGCTGTGATATTACTTTTAATGAATTGATTTTAATAAGTGTACGGTGTACATTAATTATATATACATTATAGTATGTCTGGCAGCTAGGATTCAGTATCTGTAACAATGAACTCATTTTTTACCTTGTGCAATAAATTAAATCGCTCCTGAATTACAAACAACTTCTCCGCTATGTTAATTCTATCAATACATATTTCAACAGATTTTCGAAAACTCTTCTGTGCAGTCTTGACACTATTTGAAGACAAAACTCCAAATTGTCGAAGCAGCTTTGTTTCTGCATTAGTTCCAGAATCTGCACACATTTTTCGTTTATTTCCTTGATCATTTTCGTTTTCTGAATCCTTTGTAACTGTAATAACAGCATCATATTCCTCAGACTCTTCTGTTGGTAATCTGACTTGTGAGATGGACTGAGACCCTTGAATGTATCTAGATTTTGCCAAGTTCAAGTAGCCATCCTTCTGATGAACTTCGCTCTCACGACTCAGATTCACGTAATCTTGAATTAACTCTAATTGACGGATTAGCAATTCGTCCAATTCCTCGGAAACTGCCTCTAGACTTGAGGGTAGGGTGGTAGCTTCCATTTCTGACGACGAGCCAAAGTTCTGAAAATAGGTTTGAAATTCGATAAATTAGCAATGATTTTGTTCTTTAGGGATAGTTTCATTTCATTACAAATATTCAAATGACCAAGTATTCATCATACTTTCATACATGAGTTATGATAATACCAAATAAACTACAAGGTCGAAGGATCATACGAGTTTTCCTCTTAAAAGTTCACCATCGGTACTAAATATTAACAAGTTTGTCAAGATAATTGTGAGTGCTCAGGTTATCGTTTGATTGATTGTTAATTAATCATATGAATGTTCTGTTGCATCCATTTTCCTTGTAGAACAAAGTAGAGCATTCTTCGACTAATTAAATTCATCGTGTCACAACTGGCAATCATTTCATTCAGATATCAGATAATTCAGAGATCTAACAACAAGTCTAGTATGATTAATATTGATTAACTATTTATTTTCAGAATGTTAAAAATTTATAAAACAAATTTTAAATAATATAATGGCATTTGAAGCAATGAAATGATATTGGATAAAATTTCCTGTCTATTAATTTCAAGAAATTTAAGCAAAATATTTAATTTAAGTTCATAAATCATACCAATTTGATATGTCAGTAAAAATTCAGAGTCCGTCGACAAAGGAAATTTAAGAGGTGTATATTAAATCGTCTTTTATCAGAATACCCTATGATTTAAAATCTCAGAAATGTGCAATATTAAAAGTCACAAATTCTGAAACAAAGGAATGGAGATAGCAAATTATGTTACATGCATTGCAAGGCATTCATTTAAAACTATTTCAGGTTAACAAAGAAAAGCTTGCAATTTGAGCTTCACGAATGAAAAAAAAAAACAGAAAAAAACTATAATGGCTGTAGAAAAATAATTTAGACACATTCGCTCTCATTGGTGTTAGTTAGAAAGGTTACAGGTGCGCTGGTCATCAAATTAAACCATTTTTATGTCCATATACATATCTTACAGTTTCAAAAAGCGTAAAAATGCATACCAGAAAATAAAAACCAGCAGGTAATCATAAAGTGTATAGCTACTGGCAAAACACCTGTCTGTGCAAATATATAATTATTTCAGATTCTAGCTAAAAAGATTCGGTACTTATTTTTCGTCTATGACAAAAACATTAACCAGCCCTCATGAGCTATGCCCTTGGAAGAGATGCAAACAAAAGTTAAAAGCAACAATAGCCCTTTAAACGAATTTTGGAAATTACTCACGATTCCCTTGCAATAACTAACCATCAATCAATGCATATTATTATTGCAGATTGTTAAATTTGGAAATATGAAATGAAACTCTACAGCTAACTTAATTTTTGATCTTTGAGGACTTTAGGAATTGCTTTCGGTACGATAATGTAGTTCTAATGTAGATAAGAACCAACTTGTCATGTACAACAGCATGTCATTCTAATTCCTCTTCATTTATAGTTTCTCTAAATATCTATAAAACAACCTACACAAGGAAAACCCATATCAAGTTTCCATTTTCCTGAGGTTCAAAAACCTTTCAACTTATAACAATCTTATCACTAAAACTTAAAGAATGGATGTGAATCCATGTATTATTGTTGTATAGTTCTTTGACTTCAATCTATCTAATCGACATTTGCACGAGACATAAAAGGAAACTTGATCTTGAGGATCTTGAGTCTATGTAGAAATCGCAAAATCCTTCGGTCTTTAAAAGGAATATAAATATTCTGGAGACTATGCTCGTTCATGAAAAGTCCACACTAAAGAAACTATATACTACGACTTCTGTTATTAAGAATAATTTAAATACCATAGATTATCTCCAAACTTCCTCTAATATGTCAAATCAGTTACAGAATATGGATTTGTTTTAAAATGATCTTAAACAATTTTTAGATGTTCTTCAAAAATGGTTAATTCTATACGCTACTAACTACGCATTTTTATACCTTGTCCTAACTTGCATCTCAAAATCAGTTTTTAACTATAATATTCAATTGATGGGTGAAAGCATCAAAGTAAAACAAAAGTAGGAGGGTTCGACTATTATTGGCAATGAAAGTAGGTGTCAAAGAAACATACCCTGTTCCAGAAGAATAGATAAAAGAATACCGACAAGGAGGATAGCCTGTATCTATCTTCTTGCGGCTTCTTAGTTCCTTCTCTATTAAGTGTTAATTCTCACAGTCTTAAAATCACTCTCATAGAAGAATAAGTTGAAATATATTCGGTCTCATTGTTCAACCAATTCTCTGAACACTATAAAGATTTATAACGGTCTTTCACCCAAGTACAAGTGAAACAGCCGGTAGTGGACATAAATGGTAAGTCCTCGCAATATTATGACTAATTCATATTGGAAAATGCTTTAAACATTTGATTTTCTATTGCGTATAATTCACTATCAGAAAAACCAAAAAAATGTGATTAAATACCCATGATTTTAATGCATGAATTCAAGCTTACTTAGTTGGAGATTTTAAATGACGTTAGTTTGCAAATGATCCCAACATTATTTCATATAGTGACGCTGACTGTGATAATTATCACTTGTAGTAAACCATATTGGACTTTGAATGATGAATGAATATCATCATTAAAAGTTTCTACAAGACTGTCTCATCTTCATAGTTTATTAGTAAGGCTGCACAAGTTATCGTTCAAGTGATTAGGTTTATCGTCTTTAACGTGTTTGTCCCACTGATTGTGGCTGTTAGGCTATGCGGATTTATTAATTGAATAAAAAATTGTTGCATCAACCGCCTCATGAAAATTCTGTTTGAAACAATGTCACTTGAAGGATATTTACTGAAACGTAATTAAAAGTCCGTACTTGCCACGAATTACTTAATAGTATTATTATTATTATTAGCATTTAAATATCCACATTAAATTAATCTACGGAGAGAGACAGAAGCAATTAACTCGGACTGTAATTCATTAACTATTCCCAGAATCCCGGACCTATCTACTAAATACTTGAGCATATCAAGAACAAAGTGAAAAATGGATCCACTGGATATGCACTCGAATGATAAAATCTAACCCATATTAACTTTAAAAAGAGTTCCAGTAAGTTTGTTTCAACTTCAAGCTTCAAGAGTATAATTGACGTCGTAAATAATTCATAGAGTTCTTATCTCTGTTAGAAAAATGTGTTTAATTCTCAAACGTTTAGAGTAAGCTGTTTACAGTTGTACTGCAACCGTTCCTTGCATCTTTAATCGGCATTATTTTGGGTACGTATATATACCTTCCAGTGGACAACTGACATTAAGTATTCAAATTTCAATGTATATTCTTAGAATTCTTTTATCTTAATAATAAACACATGTAGTAAAACTGGTCAATTAGTTATGGTTTCAAAATACCGAACCTGAGTGATTATAGAAAAGCTATGTCAAAAATTGTTTTGTTTAGAACTAATGAACTAACCGGATACTTAAATTGATACTGTTTACAAAAGAAACTCATTAAAAACAAAAGTACTATTACAATTATTTCAGTTTTGAATAAAATGGACACCGTTCAACTTAGTTCGAGGACAGCGGTAGAAGTGCGGCAGAGCTTCTACTTTGTAATTAAAAGTTACCTGATTCAACTAATCAACTTTATCAACTTTGTTTTTCTGAAATTAATAAGTAAGTCTTAATAATAATAATTTGTCCCAACTTCATAAAATGTTTAATAATTACATGAACAAATTGCTTTGCTTCGACACACTAGTAGATTACTGATTTTAGATATAGAATTATTTGTAGTTATTGAGTTATCGTAATTCTATTGTCGGGATTTAAACAAAAATAGATTTATTATGGGCTACTATCTTATCTATTTATTAAATTTGATTAATTGAACTTGTGGATAAAAAACTTGCTTCAAAAAGATTATTAATTTTCAACTTTCATTCACATTAAAGATGTATTTGATAATTTTTCGGATTTTTATACAATGCTAGATTTTAAAAATCAAATGGAATGATTTTGCTTGACAGTTAATTTTAATTAAATAAATTTAGTGGCTAAAATTCTTTAATGAATTTGTCAATTCCGATTTCCTAAGTACATACTTACGTAACTGTCAACAAATATAAAAGCCATAATTTAGTGTTTGTATTATTTGTTTATCACGTCTTTTAAAAAACGTGTATCGACCTATTTTAAATTTATTTTTATTTTGCCCTCTAAATCAAAAATCAAAGTCAAGGTTAACCTTTTCAAGTGTACAAAGTTGATAATCTACTGCAATAGATATTATCAATATTTAAATTGTAACATTATTGCGAAGCATCATGATGATAAGTCATTACACATTATAGCATATCTATGATTTAATCAACCACTGATAACCTATCTCTAACCCTTAACTTCAAACTAAATAGCTAAATTTCAATCTCCTATACTATTCTCTCATTAGATTGGCATTATATTATTATGACAGAATTCACCAAAAATAAATGCATATGTATGACTGTCAACTATGTGGAAATTGAATCGGAAGATTTTAATAAATGTTCTTGATAATGATGAATGAATTACCTTGAATAATAATGTTAATAGGAGGGACGCCAGATGAACTTGGAGACAAAGTTATTCCAAAAATAGACAGCAGTCTACTAATGAATGGGAAAGATGTAAAAGATGTTCGGAAATTGAAGGGAGTGAAAGATATGCCAGGTCCGAGAGTTTTGCCTTTTGTTGGAACACTTTTGACGAGCCCGGCTTTGGCTTCCAAGGATCTCCTCAAATCCAATGAAGGTACAACCTCCGCCCCCAAAATCATCACCTTAATCAACTATTAACATAATTGTATTTAACTTGTCTTTGTTCCGTCTATGCATTTGTGAGGTGAGGAGAGCATTTGAATTACATTTAGTTAAAAATATCTTTATGTAGGCTAAGGAGAAAGTTGACTTTCTCCCTATAGATATTCCGTGTTGAATGAATCCTTGTATGTAATTATGACAAGTAAAATGAATGATTAAAATATGAAAATTTTCAGAAAGAATGCAAAAGTACGGATCCATGGTGAAGGAAGAACTATACTGGAACTTCCCTATGATCAACATCTTAGATGCTGATGACATTGATACAGCCGTGAATAAACTAGGAACGCTTCGAACTGGCATGGAAATCATTACTACGTACAGATCTTTAAGGCCAGACCGTTATGACTCATTTGGACTTGTAAATTCGTAAGTTATTTTAATAATAATAAATGTATATCTGCTAGTCTGGGATTACAATTTGTTGAATTAAAAAGGAATGGAGATGTTTGGGAGAGGCTTCATAAAGCTGCTGTTCCAGTTCTTTCAAGTCCAAAATATGTTCAATCAATGACCCTGGAATCGGACAGAATGGCCACAGACTTTATATCCCTTTTGGACAAAGCTGGTCCAGTCGTTCACAACTTTCAAGAGCATTTTAAAAAATTTGCTGCTGAAAGTACGTTCATATAAGTTTCAAGTGGTTAGCAAATTAAAATGGCATGGATTTCAATGTTTATTTCAATTTGTTTATTTTATTGTAATCTAGCTGCACTCTACAATGTTTTCGGGAAACGGATGGGCATGTTGGAAGAAGAAGATTCGATGTCAGAACTAAAATTAATATTTGAGGTTCATGACGAATATTGGGGTGCATTTCACGCCTCTGTTTATGGCTATCCTTGGTGGAAATATTTTTCTACAAACGTGTGGAAACGATTTGTTAAAGCGGAGGATTCCATGTTTGAGTACGATATCCAAAATAAGGATTCCTAATTTCAATCATATAATTATCTAATAATAATGTGTCTGAATGTTCCACAGTTTAGTTAAGAAAACGATGCTTCAAATAGTTGCTGATGATGAGGTGGACGGTGTCTTCAGTGCGATTTGGAAAAGTCCGACCCTTACTGAAAATGACAAAGTTGTTGTGTGCCTTGAATTTATTACTGGGGGAAGCGAACCTGTAAGGTTACATTCATCCACTTTACATTCATTTGTAATTTACTATATACTTTTTTGAAACTTTTAGGTCATCTCCACTGCAGTAATGTTACTCCACCATTTGTCGAGGGATAAGGAAATAGCGGATAAAATCTACGAGGAGCTTAAACAAGCCTTGCCTTCCAAGAACTCGGAAATCACTGAACAGGTGCTAGAACGTCTTCCATATTTAAAAGCCTGTATCATGGAAACTCATCGGATGTGTCCGACAACTCCTATGCTAGGAAAGATTTCTGAGGAACCTATTCAAATCGGCGAATATGAAATCCCAGCTTATGTACGTTCAGAATTTTTTAAATGTATTGTTCCGATTTCAAAAATTGTGAATTTTTAATGTAACTTTAATTAAATAATTTCTAGTCACTAATTGTTCTTCACAATCTATATGCAACTTTGCAAGATAAGTCCTTCTACAGAGCAAAAGAATTCCTTCCAGAAAGATGGATTTATAAAAATGGTGTCCCACCTTTTACTCCTCATCGACGAAATACAATTATGAACTTTGGTGTGGGTACCAGAGCATGTCCGGGTAGACGGGCAGCTACTTTACATCTTACCATTTTGATGGCCAGGGTAAGTCGCTATTTTAATAACGGTTGCATTGCAATTCTAGCGATTACATCCAACGTGGGATATATTTTTACAACTTCTTGATAAATTACAGCTATTCCGGAAGTACGAGATTCGGTTTGAAGGAGAATTTGAATTGGAATTTACGTGGCTCCTCAATCCAAAGTTCCCTGCCAACATTGGGTTTTATGAAAGGTTTCATGATGATGACTAATCCCTATTGACTTTCAGATGCGTCGTTACATTACGGAGTAGAAAAGATTTCTACAGCTTTGAATGGAATCAATTTAAAATTTCAAAGGCTTTCGTCTTTTCACTAAATTTAAGCTAAACGAGCAGTACGGATGAATAAAGTGTGGGGGTTTAATTTTACTCATTCCATACAATATCTTTATTAGCATCATTTTTGTATAAAAATTACAATTGACGAGTCTCAAAGAGAATTTTCTATCAATTAGAACTTAACATTTGTGTATGAGGGACCAAGTTGTTTTAATTGGTAACTTTGTTCACCACCGGCTGAGAATTGCTAGATTATTTAAAACACGAGGACCACAGCTTTCAAATGTAAGCTAAATTATTTAATTTGATTTTAAAATTTCATACTCATACTGACTGTTGGAAACTTACCGTTACCACCTTCAGATGTACTGAATTTATAGCCTACTGTACAAACAAGTTTAAAACTAAAAAATTAAGCCAGTCATTTATAATATTATTTTATGTACGTTTATCTCTTGTTCTAATATACTTAATAATAATGGTAATAATAACAATCATAATATTATATAATTTACCTTATCATAGATTTTATTGGCGAACATGCCGATAACATAGAGATTCTCTTTCGCGTATTATCATCGAAAATTCATCGGAATGTTAAGTACGGATTTCTAATAAGTTTGTATAGCTAAATTAAAGCATGTGCATTATAGTAATTAATTATTCATGAATTGGCTTACATTATACAGTAATATTCTGTGAACAATGTAACCAAATAAATCTTCATAGTTATCACAGACAAAAATTCCAATGCCGTTTATGTTATCGTAGCCACAAGCTCGTTGCTTGGGTTTAAAAATGCGATTTCGGTGCAAGATCTCTTTTGTATGATTTAGAATTGTTTATTTTTAAAGGTATAAAGTTACGATTAGAATCTCACTGGTTTTTAATTCCTGTTAGTGATTGAATTTCACAACA